>CAXDID010001124.1:0-140830 GCA_963988835.1 Hexamita inflata
CCATTCAAGTTTCATTTAGATAGGAGATTAAATTCAGCTCACTTTTTCTATTATTATTTTTCAATTTCGTCAACAATGTTTTGAATGAAGATGTTTCTATCAGAAAACAGCTCTTGTTCGATTTCCTTTGCAATTTTGAAGGGGCTTTTGACCCCGGAGTGCTTGAGCAGCTCAATTTTGATCAGGTCAATATCTGTTTTGCTCAGCCTGTCGTCAAATAGTGCTTATTAGAACACCTTTTTGTAGTACTCCATCAGTTCGCTCTTTGAGTTGAAGCCGAAGTCTTGGCATTGGTTCCCCATTTGGTTCCAAAAAATGTACTTCTGGCTCAGTTCCTCGATCATTTCGCACGTTTCTTTGTTCGAAAGCTCCTTCTGAACGTTCAGTTGCTTTTTCACGAGGGCGATGAATTTTTGTTCCTTCGTTTGAGACGATTTTGATTTCGTTTATTTCTGTTTTTTATTTTCTGGTTGTTTTGTTTCAGGTTCATTTTGTTCTTCCTGTTTTTTGGCGCGCTTCTTTTTGAGGTCGGATTGCTTGATTGGCTCTTGGAATAGGAGCTCAACGGGCTCGGCTGGTTAGGGCTCGTCAACCTCATCGTACGGCTGGTTTTGCTTGGAGGCTTGCTCCTTGAAGTAGTTTGTGGTCTTCAAAACGCTCTACTTGGTTCTGAGGGCGATTTCCTGGATGATTACCTATCTTTGAGAAGCTTGCAATTTGAAGAGGATGTTCAAACTGGACTCCACATCGTGATTTTCCTCCATATTATCGCTTATAATCTCCTCAAGCGCCAAGTTGAACTCCTCCTTCAATTTTTCGGATACAGATGATTTTGACTTCTTTATTTTAGTCTCACTATTGCTTTGACTTTAATCAACACTTTGCTCTTTTTTTAAGTTTGAGTCAGATGAGTTTACCACTTAACTAGTCTAGCTTTTCTTTATCTACTTCTTAGATGGAATCAGTGCAGTTTTGGAAAATTCTGGAACAGCAGACTTTTCCATAATCTACACTTAACTGTTTTGTGTTTAAGAGAGTGTGTTTTGCACGCCAAATGATTACTAAAATACTGATTAGTCAACTTACTTTGGGTTATCCGTTACAACGTTTGGAGAAACGCTAATGGGTTAGTTGAGTGATTAGTTAGCTTAAACTGGAAATGATTAATGCGTTTGATAAATACTATTTTCAATGAAGTTTTCAAACATTAAGGATTATTCACCAGAATTGTCGGCTTTTTCATGGTGAGAAGTTACTTCATTTTAAGATTTAGGTAAATAAAGTTGAGTTAATAGTTTTTGGTTTGAATCTTGTAATTTTTTACATTATAACGCTAGGTTTACACTTTCATCTTGCAACTTATTCAACTGCTCAATAAGTTATTCATTCTTTTGATTAGATTTGTTGAGTTAATCTTCTGTTTTCTTCAAATTACTATAAGCTAGTTGCAAAGCTGTTTCTTTTTGTTCTAAAAGATCATTTAAGTCTTGTTCGTCGTCACCAATGTCCTTGAGAACGTTAGCTAGAAGGTTGTCTTTTCCTCGTAATTATTCAAGCATTTTTTGAATAACTGTTCTTTCTTTATCTAATAATTCATTTAAAAGTAATTTATCCTAACGAAGATTTTAAATGAACGAGTCTTAATGTTTTACTTTTGTGGATACAGAATTATCCATGTTAGGAGTGGATTTAGAAGCAGCGAATATATAAAACACAATAATTATAAGTATGCTTTCTTTATAGTTTTAAAACTCACATCTATTCTTTTATGTTTTAAAAATTTCAATTATTTAAACTCTGCTTCATAATATTGAAAATATTGTAATTTGTATTTGATGATGTACTAAAACCGCTAATATTTTAAGACTACAACACAAAATCATACAAATAATTACAAATAATATCATTAATTAGACATAATTTAGGTTCACATTTTGAGTGTTAATATATTCTTTTCATAATGATTAATAATGTTACTGGTTATCTGTTATTTTTGATAAGACAAAACGACACAATTTTCTGTTTATTAATATACTTATGATACAAGTAGATAGGAACATCAATAAGGTCTAAATTTTATCTATTTAACTACAACTTGTCTCAATAGTTATTGTTATGTTGTAAAGAGTTGTAAAGAAATATTTAATGTAAATATTAATTATATTAATTTACAGTTCCTGTACCAAATTATATAAACGAAAGTTAAGTGAGAATCTCACTGTGAGATATATATTTAATGAAAAGTAATTAACCAGTTTCAGGTCTCAAAACATTAAACATCTCGTCATTAAATAACTCACCCACTAATATCCTCGCCCTACTGGGTCTTTACTGCATAAATGACGGGTTGAGCTCGTTTTGAAAGTGGAAACACTGGCGTGCGAGAGCCCATGTTTTGCCTTCGAAAGTCTCAATGAAGTCTGTTTGTGCCTTCCCGAGGAAGTAATATTTATTTATCAAGTATATAAGTATATATAACAATATGTTACATTGATATGACGTGAAATGAATATTTAATGTAAAAAATATTAAATATGAATTAATTGTAAAAACAAAACCCGTTTATTCTCGGAACGATAAAATGAAAAACAAAAACTGCTCTCATTCTTTCTACTTGACGGCTGCGAACATTTGCTCGAGGCAGTCCACTTCAACGCGGCGTTCGGCTTCGCTCTGCTGCTCAACGAGGGCCCACACGTCTGGGAGGTAGCGCTTGAACTCGTCCAGGTCGCTTATGCGCGCGTTGATTATCATCACCTTCACGAGCTCGTTCACAATCTTGCACTAAGAGATATCAATTTTCTGTATCTGCTCAAGGAGAATCTGCTCGTTGAAAGTCTGCTTCCTGGAATTAGCATAAGACTGCAAACACGCTGAAGAGTCGGAGTTCTACGCCTCGAAATTGTAACACAACGCAACCGGCTGCGCAAACACAGTATGCTTCGATATATTAAACTGACGGAAATCAGTCTCGGGCGCAGACAAATTCAAACACTCAGTGAAATTTGACGGAAACATGTTCGGAGCATTCTGCATTTATGTGGAGCGGGAATGCAATTAAGCTAAGAATACACACGAATAAAAATAAACACCACACCAATGGATATTCGATACATTCCAAAGTCATCATTAGAAGCACTAAAATATTTTAGATCCACAAAATATAACTATGACAGCGCTCAAGCTGTATATGCAGTATTTTATGGGCCTCAACACGAAAAAGTAAAAAATACCCCACATTATTGCGGAAATGGAGGATTATGCGGCGCAGTCTACGCAGCTGTGGATATTCGCCCAGATCTTGAAGATATAATAGTTCAAGACTTTTTAATTAACGCTAATGAATGTACATGTACAGAAATAAGACATATAGGCAAACTTCCATGTCATTAATGCGTTTAGTTAGCTTGTTAGCTATTAGAGGATTATTAAGTCCCATATCCAGAAATCACAGAAAAATATTGGTTTGAAGATAAACCAGAGGTTGAAAAATTATATGGTACAGGCGCTATTACTAACTTGAGCAATACAAGTTAAAGTGAAAATCTAAAAAGCTAAAATTCTACATCTAGATTAATGGAATGATTTTAAAGTAAAATATCCACATATATCACGATCAAAATCAAGACTCACTTATATTCATAGGACTGCGTTATAACTAGAAAAATTACTTGAGTTATAATCAAATATAACATAATTAAAAATATGGACTCCATTTAGTCACAGAAGTAAACATATGAAAATATCATTTAAAATGTTCCTGTGATTGAAGTAATTGATTATTGAGTGGATGTTTTTGAGATAACATGTTTTTTCTATAAACATTGCGTCACTCATTTTGAAATGCACTGTAAGTTTAGTTTTAGAGTTACAACAAAGTTATCTAATTCCTCAAGACATTTTGAGTACTACATTACCTCATTCAGAAGGGGGTAGCATTTTCGCTTATAAGGGGGTAGGTCAACTCGCTTACAAGGGGGTTGGACATGAAGTTACCCCCTTGTAAGCGAGTGAGGTTTGGATTCACACTACTTGTATCTTTCTATTAATTTTGATATTTACCACTTTACACCATCTCTTTTTAATTTACATGGAAGTGGATCGAGAGCAATCAGAAGACTATTATGTTGTTGACGAATTAATGGGTACTGACAGTTCATCGGCAACAAGAAGCTTAAAACAATAACTTGCATTTTATTCTAGTTTGCGATAATGCTCCGTGTCATAATATAGAAACTTACTTACAAGAAAATCATCACAATGATATTGAGATAGAAACCATCAAAAAATTTCTTCATATCATAAAATTGCCTCCTAATACAAGCAGTTTACTTTCACCATTGGATTTGACAGTAAATGGTCCTCTTAAAGCGTATTTACGTAAAATTCATCATCAATACGTGTAAGATTAGCAAGTATTACTGGCAAATGGACAAATAGTTGAATCAGGCGTTCCTTCCCGTTAACAATGTTAGAAACATGTAGCTTAGGCACTAAGAAATATAAGCTCAGAAACAATAATTCACGGGTTTGAGAAGGCTGAAATAATTTCCCCAATAGAAGTTAGGCAGATATCAGAACCTATTATTGTTATTCCAGAAGATCGCTTCTTTATGGCTTTTGCGGAGGATGAAACTGAAGAGTTGAGATGGGCGAAATTGTCAGGGACACATATTTTTAATCAAGAAATCGACCGTGTTCTATTCCCAATAATTTGATTGGAGTGGTGAATTATAAAATTAACATGGCTACATATTTTTGTATCTTTTAGCTACATTTTATGGTTACATTTGTTAAGTATACAGCTCGCTTATAAGGGGGTTGAAAATGGCAACCCCCTTGAGAGCGAGGTAATGTAGTAGTTTGTACTAAAAGAGTGCTGATATAGGGATGGTTTTTTGTACTACTTTATACTACTTTTGAAAAAGTATACTACATGTCGATTTTAACCGTAGAGAGACTATAAAAGTAATCACATGTTATCTTTTCTTTTATTAAGGTAAATAAGCACATTAACAGGTGTAAATATGTCAATATTCCTCCGATTTAGAAAATTAAGTTAATTTAAATTTGAAGTGGGAGAAATAAAACCAAGATAAATGAAGTTCCCCAGGGGTCATTAGAAAATTAAAATAAAAAGGAAAGGAAAGAAACTGTTATTCTTTTAGTTATATAACAAAATAAACTATACTACTTTTGAAATTTATACTACAATGTAGTATAAAAAACCATCCCTTTGCTGATATGAATATTTTGACAATGATTTTAAAAAATATATTTGATTCAAATTTAATATCCCACTCACTTAACTTTCATTTATACTTGCATGGTCTACGTTTCAAGCGCATGTCTTCGCGGGCGATTTGATTCAAATTTATAATAGGATAAAAGAAAATTATTGCACAGTGTGAAGTTCATCCATATTCGACTAAATAATATATAAAACTAATTGTTATCTAAAATGAGAGCTGTACGTACAGAGGCAGGGCTGATGTTACTCGAGGAATATATTCGATTTTTTTAGCAAAATACTTAGGTTATATTATTTGCTATTCTTTGACAATTTAATATTTCTTCAATTTCTAAATTTTGAAATGGATTCTTATAAAATATATTTAATCATTATTCCATCAGAATATAGTTAATTAGTAATGAAATAATTTATTTCAGCTCAAATATTATTATTTATTGAGATAAATTTAGGCTTTAACGAACAATTTTGATTGAATTTGAAAATTTATAGAAGATCAATATTAACTATTTATATATAACTAATTGTTTGGTTATATTAAACAAAGATTGGAGAAGTTTTACAAAACAGTGTGAAGTTCACACTTCAAATCGCAGACGAAGTTGTAATGTGTGTTATTAAATTAATATTACAAGCTTTGATAACTGAGTGTGATATTAGTATAGTTTTGATAAGAAATTGATATCATAACAATGTGTGTTTATCCGTTTAATTATGTAAAATACATCTGTTTGTACGTATTCTACATATCCAAATTCACTAATTTTAAGTAAACCATTAACTACATCGATAGCTTGGTAATATCATATCTGTCTATCATAAATAAATGAATATTTATCAAATTTACCTCATTAATCAGCGTTAGAGTTCTGAATGAACTGCGCCCATATTTCAATCTTCATGTTAACAGCCAGAATCTGCTTGTTTATTTTTAAGATGATGCCTTCTTTCTGGCGAGTCATTGACTCTCTGAACTTTGAGGCTCTGTTTTCGACTTATATTTTTCTGATCTACTTGTGAGAACTGTGAACTTTCAGTATTTTGCTATAGAACATGAGCTCAACGTCAGATGGAACTTATTGATCTGATAGGTTATATTTTGAAAAATTTGGGTGGTGCTAGAGTGTATCTCTATTATTAATTTTGTTATTATTTAATGTCAAGTTTATAATTAAGCTAACTTCGATAAAAGAGAAACGTCCAATATGCATGCAGTAAATGAAGATATTTTTTCTAGTTTATACAATTGTTATAACGGATGCAGATCAACAATTTACGTATTATCCATTTATAATGTTTTTAGATTTTTCATAAACTGTAGAGGCCATATGTCAGCTATACTTGTTTCAGAGATACTTAATTCTGTCAGTTAAGTACAGAATTTAAGAGGTCCAATATTTTAAAGCTAATTATTATAATCTAAGTTTAAACTTTACAAATCTACGAAGTTAGAAAGGTATGATATTTCCATAATATTGTTCGTTGATAAATATAATACTTTCAAACCGAATAGATGACTGATAGTATGTAGATCTGTGGTTTCTGTTTCAGACAAATTTAATTTTTGTAATATAGGAGAATATTATAGGATACAAAGACTGGGGGGAGATATAATCTATTTATAGAACAGATATGATAAATATTTATACATATAATATTAATATATGGTGTTACTTACTATGTATATAGATGTAATAATAGGTTTAACACCTCTTATTGTAATAGTAGATATTATGTACAAGTATAATAAAAAATAAACCCTCTAGGAATTGAACCCCAGAGCACAGGTAATTTATACCAACGCACTAACTATTAAGCCATAAAGTCACAGAAAAGCTTATATTATTAATTTATAATAGTTAATGTTGCATTGTTAATGTTATGTTAAGTTATGATTAAGTAAAAAAAGATGATGCCTTCTTTCTGGCGAGTCATTGACTCTCTGAACTTTGAGATTTTGTTTTCAGCTTAAATTTTTCTGATCTGCTCATGAGAACTGTGAACTGAGAGTATTTTGTTGTAGAACTTTAGCTCGTCTGTTGTCGGAACCTCTTAGTCGTGCAAACGATATTCTGAAAAATTATTGTGGTGCTAGAGTGTATCTTTATTGGTAATTTTGTTGTTTCTAAAATTCAATGAATCTAATTAAGTTAACTTCGACAACGGAGTGATATCAATTATGCATGCGTCATATGCAGAAATATATTGTAGTTAATATAAGTTCTACAACGGATACAGATCAACAACTTTAGTATCATCCATGTTTAATGTTTATAGATTTTTCATAAATTGAAGAGGCCATAAGTCAGCAACACTTGTTGTAGAAATTCTTAATTCGGTGATTTAAGTGCAGAATTTAAGAGGTCCAATATTTTTAAGTTGTTTATTACAATTTAAATATAAAATCTACAAATCTACGAAGTTAGAAAGGTATGCTATTTCCGTATTATTGTTCGATGATAAATATAACTATTTCAAACCGAATAGCTGACTTATAGTTCGTATATCTGTGGTTTATGTTCCAGACAAATATAATCTCTCTAATTTAGGAGAATGCTATAGCCCAGATTTATCTTGTAGCTTGTTATCGCTGAGTGATAAATCTACTAAATTTGGTAAAGCTAGAGTGTATGAAGTTAATTTATTTTTAGATAAATATAGGTGAGTTAAATTAAGAAGAGATTAAAGTGCTGAAGTATCTTCAATACAGTTTCTTGTTAAATCGAGTTTCTTCAGGTTTTTGAGCTTGGAAATGCTGGAAATATCAGATATTCTGTTGCCTGAGAGGTTTAGTTCGGTTAGGTAAGTGAGGAAAGAAATTAGATAGATATGTTCTATCTTTCTATCATCGAATGCAAATTATTTCGTTTCTTATATGAACTCTTAACTAATGGAAAGCAAATTCCTATTTTACGCATCTTCCCACACTTTTGGTGGAACATCCATTTTCAAAAGATTCTTCATTTGTTGTAAATTACATATTTATAGTTTTTGGGAAGAACCAAAGTGACTCAGTAGGTCTTCTTTACTTTTGATTTCATGATTTGGTTGCATGATAACTTATTGGGAGTGGAAATGTTATAACATTTGTTAATTTTGAATCCCTTAATAATACAGCCCATCAATATTTATGATTAAAAGTCAGTATTCTATAATACTGAATAATACAATTTATTATTAATCTATTAAATCTATGTTTTATGCTTTAAATATTATATATACAGTCATATTATAGTAATTTAAATTTTAAATAATTGATGTGCTTATGAATGATATATTTTGCTTTTTATTTATGTATTTTTAACTTCTCTAAATATAGCTATGGAGTGGATAAATTATAAAACCATCAGATATTTAGTAAATCACACAGGGTTAAAAATATAGCCATCCATTGTCTATTTTCTATTGCACAATAAGGGTTTTTCATTGTCCCAGACAATAGAATACAATGAAGTAAAGGACAATAAGAGCATTTATTTCATTGCTAAAGTGGAATATTTTACACATATATGCATAAAATATAAATGTTCGCGCTCCAATATTTTCCACACCTCAATAAATGCAACTTGAAAGTCAATCTTTACAATTATGATTTAAAAGCTAAAAACTGTTTCAATAATATTTATAATTGCCTCTTATTGTCTAAGCTTCATTTTAGCCATAGGAAAATGAACAAAAATGACGAAAATCAAAATATTTTATTTGACTCCATATTATAGTGAATATGTTTGAAATATGATGTTAAAATTAAATTTACAATATATTAGATGTATAAATACTGTAAAATAGAATTAAAGAAAAAGTGACAAAAATCTTATTGTCATTTTATCTGTAATTGTGATACACAATAGAGACAATGATTGCCTTATTGGCAATTATTGTCAAAAGTGCTCTTATTGTCTATTGTTGGATTAAAAATCTACAGAAAATTAAAATATACATAGGTTGAAAAATTACTAGTAGTTTTAGTTAAACATTTTATTAAAAATCTACTTTGGAGATATGTTTGAGCTCTAGTGAACCTGTGGTGACAAATCTGATTTGAAATTGAAATTTTCGTCTATATATATTTCCCTACTATTCTATTATGATTATACTGCATTCATGCATCTCCCAAATTTCACAGGCTCTGACCCGGGAATTTTTTCCCTTGCTGCCTTTCCCCGTTTTATATGACGTCCCAAAATAGACAGTGTCACTATAGGTCTCTAGTGATAACCTTTTATTATTTTTACTAAAAGTTATTGCATAATATGGGATAGCATAAGACTTATGTCATAAGTATAAATTTCCACCCCATATGAATTAATGTAAGACAGCCAAATCCAGAACATCGAGCTTTAATTGCTTTAGAGCCAATTATAAAATGAAATTCGCGATAAGCAGTATTTTCAGCAGCAGTATCTTGAGCAGCAGTAACTGAACATGCAGTTGCAGGCTGATTTGCAGTAATACGCAGAATCCAGTGGTGTGCTGTAAAAGCAGCAGCGCGTATCATCTGCTTATTTTTCTCAGCAAATTGACAGTCAAAGGCAGGATATCGACGATTTGAAGTTGTTTTCCTCCTCTAAACATGAAAAATTAAGTACTCATTAGTAAGAGACATAATTTCTCTTCAATCAATTCCAGCAGTATCTCGCTCCTAATTACCTTTACTAAGCTTTGCAATCCAATATAAGCTTCAACATAAGCAGCTTTACTTCAGTGTAAATATTGTGCTACATAACGGATAAGTTAGTTTCGGCTAATTTGTTAACGGAAGAAACATTTTGGAAATCCCTCTCGAGGGAAATGAACACAACGTAATTCGTTGCCCAGAGCGTTTATTATAGAATTGTTCAGCAGTTCTGCGTCCAATATACGAGTAACATTGACAAAGCGCGTTTTGAGCGTTTGCGCGCTGAATTCGACCTGTTAATTCAAGGTAATGGTGAAGCAAACGGCTCTCAAAAGTTAGTTTTCTCGGGTGTTCCGTCTCAGGAAAACGAGCAAATAAATCAGCACAAAACGCACTAATACGAAGCAACGATTTAAGAATTACAAATATAAAATAACTAATTGTAAGAATAACTAAATAAACAAATTGTACAGAATGAAACACTCGTAAATAACGGAGCACAAATGGGGAAACTCGTTTTTCAACTACAAAGCGAGCAGAGCGCGCTCTACGACAGAATCTCAGAACAAAACTCAATCCGCCAACCCACGAACCCAATTCCTGAAATTAACATATAAACCGAACAAATACCTGAAACAAATATATTGGACGCACCGGAGCAAATTCAAGTTAACATACCCCTTGTGAACGAAATAGAACCACAAAACAGCTCAAAAAGGTCGTTCGCCGACCGTTTAAAAGAAAAAGAAATTGATTTAAACGCGCTCAGAAATCAACCAATTTACTGCTCCCTGAACGACTCAAATATTAAACTCACCCCTCCAATTCAACAAACTGAGAAGAGATAATACGTTACCAAACCCATTAAAAGGAGAGAAAACAATCAAGATAATGTGATTGAAGTGGATCAAAGAGAAAACAACATTTAAACGAACAAAGAACAAACAAATGAATATCAGAAAGAAGCTCAAAAAGAATAGTAGAAAAGTTAAGAAACTCAAAATAATGTGGCTCAACCATAGAAAACACCAGTGAAGAGGACCCCAAAGAAAATAACCAGCCCACAATTTGAAGAAGTCGTGTCCATTGACGAATCGAGCGACACTGCCCAGCCGATTATTAATCAGCACCAAAGGAACTAAATCAACCAGCACATGGAACAAACGTTTACATTCACCATCAAAAACATTCTCGGACGCGTTTACAAAACGGACATCCAAAACAAAACAAATACAGAACTTAGCACCATGATCGACACAATGCAACCAAAAGCAAGCAAAGACTTCTGGAAAGAACTGGTAGTCATGGCCAAAGAATGCTTCGACAACGAAAAAATGGCACAAAGATACTACCAAACGCAATTCAAGAAAGTAGTCTAGTGAACTTTATCATTTAATTAAATTATGTAATTATTTATTCCCGATATTTATTGAATTATTAAATATTTGAGGTAAGCACAGCGCTATAGACAATATAATATATTATTAATGTTAAATTGATATATTATAATAATGATTTATAATAATGATAATTAGTAGTGACGCGCTTGTGGCATGGTTAAGTGTTCCATTAATCGTAAACGGTAATACCAGCAGAGTCTTGGCTAACGAAGACAGCAGCATGGCCACCGATGGAGCCATCATAGAAATAGCCGCTGTATTAGAAGTCGAGTGGTCCGAGAATACATTAAATACTATTCCTCAATGAATATATCCTTAATAAGTATAAATACACAGTAGATGTAATATCTTATAACTATCTTATCCATTATCTCTGAAAAATTAATAACCTAACATATAAATAACATAAATAACATATAAATATTAATACACGATAAAGTATAAAACAATACTATCATTTCTGAATTGATATAATTTGATGACATCTCAAATAATTAACACTGAAAATATAGAGTCCTTTATGTACAGGAGTAAAGAACGCGTTAAAATGAAAATGTCCTTTTTTAATGTTTCTTGTGATTGAAGTAATTGATTATTGAGTGGATGTTTTTGAGATGTACCAAAAAACTGAGCCGATATATATATATATACAATACTATAGAATTATAGTTAAAAAAGCTGTTGATTAAATTATAACTAAACACAATAAATTATTTAACTAATAATAGTAATTATACACACATCAAATCATTTTAACTCTATCAACTAAGTATATTGTATAACATACAACATTATTTCTTTTTGGCATTACTCTTCTGTATGTTTGACGAGTTATAACTCCATGCGAGACATTTGGTTAGAGGTATTAGGGTGATATCTATTATTCTTATTGAATCTTGATTTAGAAAGGAAAGGAAATTAAAAATAATCGCTATTTTAATTCTATATTTAATCACTTCTTTACTGATGATAAGATTACAGTTAAGTGAGTCATTTTATTTAATCGCTTCTTTATTGGTTAGAATATATATTTTTTAATATTTAATAACAAAACTATTGAAAAATGTTAAACAAGTTAATATGATACTCTTATTTGAAATGTACTGAAAGAAATGTGAATTTTGAAACTATTTATGGATACATAGTATATATTCAATATACTGAACTATTAAGATTGAATGAGTAAATTGAGCCTTAGTACTGAAGGTTACAGTTAAGTGAGTCATTTAATTTTCAATATACTGTATTAAAAATTAAAAGATTGTAAATTTCAACTTAAATCTCATTAACTATTTCAATAATACTTTAATTTACAGATGATATTTATAAATTTAAAAGTACATAAAATTTTTAACAGAATCTTAGAATGTATAATGCGATAACTCTCTAATAATAATGAATATATATAGTATTAATGATCCACTTCAATGATATTTTACTTATATTCATTAAGTTAATAGTTTGAGTGCTTCAACGAAAACGTGACTCTGGTAGGAAAGCAGTCGGAGAGCTCTTTCTACCTGCGAGCGAATATAAACCCGAACTGCGTGAACTACGCTGGTTAGGAAATGAAGGTCGTTCTCAACTTCCAAGATGTTGTTATTCCGCCAGCGATGAGCACCGTTTTCCAAACCTTTGTCGCCGGAGATAACTTGGAGGTTATTTTCGTTTTAGATGTGTCCACGTATGATTCCGTGAAAGAGAATCCATCGGCCGATTTTACAATTTCATTTGGAGACCAGTTCTACTACCCAGGCACGATTCCAGTAATTCAACACACCAGTTTGGATACAAGGCACTGCTGGGACGACGTAAAATTTTCTGTCGATAGAGACTGGGCCTTCAACATATCCGTGAAGCCGCTCAAATGCCAGATTTCGAAGCTGATATCTGTTAACCTGCAATATTACAACGGAAGCTGGATGAGCATCCCAATTATTCCAACCGCCCCAATAGGTCCATTTTCAGGTTACAAAACAGGCGACTTCAACACCCTCAATGTATTTTTCTTCAACACCAGTTCTGATGGAGATCTAGTTAACGCCAATAAAATAGTCGACTTTATAGAGTTCTTCAAGCTACATTTGAATGTGAAACTCAGATTCAGAGTCGAGGAGAACGACCTTTCCGCCAGCATCCAGCTCGTGTACCAACAAGATATCGTTCAGTACGGAAACGCTCTTTCAGTTGTGGCCCAGCCGCTTCCGACTAGGTGCACGCTTGATACTTGGTACTGTTTTACCACGATGTAGAATCCAGCTCTTGTGGTAACTACATTCAACACAATTCCAGGAGGAGTCTCTATCTTTTGCCAACAATATACCTACGACGAAGATAAACAGTTCGAGAACCAGGCCTCCTTCAGGCTTCCAATCGCCAACTTCAAGACAAGAAAGGGAATCACCTACCAATACCACAGGACCATCTAAATCAACGAGACGAAGCCGTACTACTACCTTACCTTCATCCAGCTTCAGGACGCCGACGGGAAGATGCTCGCCGGCATTTACTATTCCGGTCAGGCTCAGAAGTCCTGCTTCGAGCACATGCAGTATCAGTGGTTCAGCAACAAAGTGTGCATTAAGGCCTTCTTTAAAGACAATCCGACCTGCCGCGCCCGCTTCCTCACCAATGGGGTCGTGGGCCAGTTTGTCGGTCAGGAAAACAGCCCAGCTGACCCTAACGACCCAACTCTTAGGAATACCTTCTTCTGGATGAACCTGAACCAACCGGTAACAGAAGCCTGGTTCGGAAGGTACAACTAGATGTGCATGGGAGAACACGACGGGTCTGGAACTTTTCAGGGTAAAAATATGACCTACGGAACCTTTTCGCAACGAATCTACGACTTAGGAAAATATATCCAGGCACAGCCCACGAACATCACCGTCAACTGCTGGTTCAACTCCGCCTTCGAGTTGGACTTTATCACGAGTTGGTCCAACAATATGAAGTCCCGGGCGCTCGTATGGATTTACCCAGCAGCTTCTGGCATAATCATTATGTCTATTGTAATTATAGTTGTTTTGTGGAAGAAGCAGATGTGATACGCTTATAATTGTATATATTTCGATTAAACTGCTTTTCATCGGACTATAAGTATTAATTATTCAGATGTATTTATGTCTGTTAATCAAAGACGATGCCGAAGATATTATATATTGGTGTTTCCTAGGAGTGAAAAATAAACAAGCGATAGATTTAATCATATTCTATTATTTTCAATCCATGTTTACAAGTGATCAAGTTTTATTTATATGAGAATAAGTTAGGTCTTTATATGAAAAAATCATATATCTGATACACGTACAAAATCATTTATTTATTTTCAAGTTTTCCAGAGTATATACGCGAGTGTATCTAAGAGTCTTCATTTTACTAGTATTTCTAATACATGTTACAGTGTTTTCAAATTTCATTGAGATTCTTCCTCTATAATGATTCTTCCAATATAATATGACAATTTATTTGACATGTAATGTAAAATTACATTAACCAAATGTACTTCTATATTTTTACAATTGCGATATAAATGAGCATTTATTTTGTAAATTTGTAGTTCCACTTCTATCAATGAAGGTTGACTATGTCGAAGTTCCAACTGGAAAAGGTCTAAAATATTATTTGGAAAAGTACAATACTGTTACAGGCTGGAAATTTGCCTTATTTTATGAAAAGCTATTCATTATTAGTGCAATCGGTGGTGTTTCCTATGTCGCAGTGAAAACTGTGTAGCTCCCGTTCAAGCTGTTGAAGCTTTTAAAGTGAGATATTATGAAGTACGTATACCCAGTGTTTGACCATCAATTAATTTACAAAAAATATTATCAAATCTGGACTCAATCTTTATTTAGCATAGGTTTAAATCTCAAAATCAATAAATTTTTCTTTCACATTTTGGAGCACATGATGAGTTCCGAGTCTAGTGTGTCGTATGCTGTTTGTGCTAGGTTTTTGATTCTGCATAGCCTGGTGCATCCGAGTTTGATCACGTGCCCGCACCCGTTTGGTTTTATTTCAACATCAAGCAGCTCGCACTTGTCCTTCTCGCTCTTCACGGGTAAGCAGGTGCCCATGATGAGTCCGTGCTGCTCCTCGCCCCCAATCAAGCACTTTCCCTCAGCGAATTTGCCCAGCGTAACGTATTGTGACGAATTACTCGCGTCGAGCACCCGCCTCTTAATTTGGAACTTGTCCTTCGCCTCCCTCCTGAAGTAAAACGTTCTCGGAAGAGATTCGTAGTTCTGGGGCACCTTCAGCTCAACCCGTTTCTCCTCCAGTTCGTCCTCATCAATTAACGTTAGAGGAGGGTCGGTGAACGATTAACGCTTTGACTTGGTGAAGGGGGACACGGTGATCGCGCCCATGGCCAGGTACTTCTGCACGTCCTCCTGAGAAAGCTGCTTGCCCTGGTGATAAACCACCATCTCCTGATTCTGAAAGCTCAGCACACCACTGGGCATTGCTTGAGAAAGAACAAGCTCGCGCTCGGTTAGGCGCAACTTGAACGCAGGAGTTTCTGTATCAATGTTTATATCAGTCAAAGCGGCCTGAATCACTGATTACGGATCATCAGTGAACTCAAGATAGGTCGGATAACGCGTACCAGCACGAGTAGACTAATTCCAAAAACACTTTATCCGAGAACCGTCAACATCAAAAAACTAGAATTTGGGATCAGAAGACGAAATGGGATTCTATGCGAATATAAACTCCCGATGCGGAGACTACGGCATCCACATCAACAATGATGAGAATAGTAACATTGGAGTGAATTATTATTAATAATCTAAACTAGTTTAAAATACTAAAATAATATTTTCAATTCCGATAATTGACGTAAAATATAAATATAAATGAAATACTGTTATCATAATTACGTTACATTATCATGATGCATGGTAATAAAGTAATATACATGTTAGCTAATTAAAAAGGTGAAATTGAACTAACTGTTGGAAAGAATAAGTTGATAATAAATGATATTAATTTTATTTGGAAGAACTCAGATCATTTTCATTACAACCAGATTATGAAAACCTCATTTTATTATTTTATTACCACCACACCATACACGAAATGATACCAACTAATAAATAGCTAGACGAAATAGCTGGCATTGTAGATCCTACGATCAAAAACTGTAATATATTGTTTGATGCGATGAAAATACAGCTCAATAATGTATTTGCAAATTTTACTATAGGAGATTGGTAAGCTGAAAATGCAGAATCCGCTAGAAATTTAATTTTAGAATAATAAGTAAAGGATCTTCAACATCAACTAGATCTTGCAAATAAAAAGTTGCTGAATGAACAGTACAAGCTTTAGTTGGCGACTGAAACTTGTAAGAACTCAGTTTCTGTAGATCTCCGTTAACAGGTAGAGTTACTCACTAAAGATAATAATTTTTTGCGTAGTCAGTTAAATACTCAGCAAAATTAAGAATCGACATAATTAAATTTGAGTTACATTCAAAATGATGCTAACATAAGTTCTTAGAAACTAAAATTATCCAAACATTCACTAACCCCAACTTAGTTGACTTATTAGTCCAGTCAAACAAAAACATCTTCACATGCAAGACCCAAAATCTTGAAATCTTTTGTAAAAGCTTTCCGATAAATACTATTATAGAAGAAGGATAAGATCTGGAAAATTAATCCGATTAGTAGGTGATAGGAATTGTGTAAAAACTTTCAAAACTAGATAAAAAGCAATTAAAATTCTGGAATCGAGTTGCTAAAATATGTAATTTTTAGGATAACAATGCGGCTCGGGACTCGTATGTATATTTAATTTAAAACTCCATTTAAGAATAAACTACAAATGAAACAAAAAGTAGTTCAGAATAAATAAACGTTTCTAAACTTGAAAAGAAAGTTCTCATCGCTTTCAGACGAATTCTTGAAGAAGCCGGTTGTGAAGTTAAAAACGCAAGTGAAAAACAAATATGCACTCAAGTTGAACTTATGTCAATCAAAGAAAAAAGATCAATAAATTTCTGGAATCGTGCCGCTGAATTATGCTAAACTGATAAAGATAAATTATAGAAGTTTTATCATAATCAATACAAGAACACCTTTCTTAATTTAAAGTGAAAATACTTAATAGTTAAGTATTAATACAGCTATACAATTGGTTATTAAATGAGAACCTATTTTTGCTTAATTATTTCGTACTTAATAAAATTATCAATATATGTTGGGTTTTGGATTATTTCTATTTTAATCATTTTCAACACCAATCATAAAATGGAACAATATTTTAACTTACACAATTTTAGTAAGCGAACGAGAAAGAATAAAAATGTATTGTTATAAGAACAAATAGACTATTACAATTATATGATACTACTATTCAATAAAATGATTAAATTCAATAAATAAATGTTAGCTTACATACGAGTTTTTGGATCTGCTCACAAAACATTTAATCTGTTTCAACTAGCAGATTAGCACACGGTATCAATCAACTAGCAGACTTTAAAGTGAAATACATATTAGTTAATTTTAGGTATAGTATATGTTTTAAGTGAATACTACTAGTTACTACTAGTAGTATTCACTTAAATCCTGTAATCATTACAGGAGTGGAATAGTTATGAAATTTATTTAATATTATTTTGTAGCCACTAGTATGAATCGAAATAATATCTAGTAATTACCCTCATATTCCATCTCCTTTTCATTATATATTTACTTCATTATTTGTGTAATTTTAAGTAGAATATAATATCAATTATTCATTCAAAGTGAGGTGTATAATTATAATATAGTGCTAATTATCGTAAATATATGATAGAGGTTATTTATTGATCAAAAAGGTGGACTGCTGCTAATAATGCTAATTTAAGGTTGGACCCAATAATTTATATTTCTTAGGTTTATTTTGAACCTAAAATATAACAAATGGACTTATACTAGTTTCTTAATAGATTATATTATACAAATATGATATATTTTGTAGTGTAATATAAGTGAAATATAATAAAAGTGAAATAGTAGTTATCTTAAACTATTGAAAAGTATATACTTTAAGTTAATATAATATTAAATTAGTTATAATTATAATGTTTACCACCCCAATAAATGGAAAAACTGTTGTGCTTGTAGTTATAACTTTCACAAATTTAGTTAGCGAACGAAAAACAGTAAAATATATAAATGTTGGAACAAATAAATAGCGAGAAAGCATTGAACTAGGAATTGATAAGCGAGCTGGAAAGTAAATGCAACGAACTAGAATCGTTGCTGTAACTGTATTAAGCTAATTTACAATAAAACGATTAAACTAAATAATTAAGTACGTGTTAGTAAACGAGCTTTTCGAACTGCTCACAAAACAGCTAATCTGTTTCAACTAGCAGCAATTACACATAGATGCACGCATAGTTTTAGAATTGCATTGATAGCTAAGAAAAATATATCGCGCAAATATTAGCAAGTAATGAGAAGATCAAAAGGCAATACGACGACTTGAATTCTATAATATCAGACAAGCTGCAAGAGATCGAAAAAATCAACTCAAAGGACAAAGAAAAAGCTCTGGAAAATCCATTGTAGATAGATCCAGAATTACTAAATTGTAAAAACAGAGACATATAACGTCTCCAACAGCAATACGAAAATGTAAATAGAAAGTATATGTGTGCGTAAGACTAATACGAGCTGATGAAAGAGCGGAACAACCAATCACAGAGTTAAGTATAACAACTGAAAGCGGAGATAGCTTGGATGAATGAAAAGCTGAGACTGAAAGAGAATAACTGCGCGCGCCTCCAAAGCGAATCAAAGTGTCCGATGATGAAAATAATATAGGAACTACAAGCTTAAAACTAGCAGTATGTAAATCACATCAACAATATAGAAGCATAATATAGCGAATAAATATTTAACTTGAATGAAGAAATTAAATCGTAAATGAAAACAAACGAAACACTTACTATTATAAATAATAAATCAATGTTAAAAGATTAATAAGAACAACAAACTTCAAAATAATAAAATTAGTAAGGGGAGGTAACAACTAACCAAAAATATATTTATGAACAAAATCTTTTAGAATAGTTCACACTAGCGTTTCACTAAATACTATAAGAACCTAATTTGCTAAAAGCAGATGCTGTTTAAAACGAAATTTGGTAAGCTGTTTAATTATTGACTAAGAAACAGAAACATGAGTTATAACTGTGGAATCGTGTTGTGTTAATGTGTAACTTAAGGAACAACAAAGACGCTTAATAATTCTTTAAGCAACAATGTAGAAAATTGTAAATTAAATAATAAGAAAATCAATAATTATAAGAGCACGTATCAGAATGTTAAAGTATAAAGGATAAGAAAGCAAAACTGACGAATAATAAAAAGTATTCTAGAATTTGGATATGAATATTGAATTAGGTACCGAATCAGAAAATAAATAAGTAAATAAATCAAATTCATCAAAAATATTGAATATGGGTACACAGCTAAAATTTGATCAGTTTACTGTAGCAGCGAAACAAGTTTTGAATTAAATGTACTCAGAACAAAACTTTTCTAACATGTCACCAAAAGAGTTGTGCTAATTTATGAATTCCAAAGATAGATTGGCATAAGGTTTCTGGAACAAAATGTCAGACTTATGCGACTAAAAATCAATGACGCTTTAATAATATTATTCTAAAACATACTCCAAAGTTCTATACTCAGAAAATCTAAACTAAAATGATTAAAAATTAATACAGAAAAGAACAAAAGAAGTATTTGAAGCGGAAAACGGTTCAAAGAAAACTGCTCTTGATATCGCGAAACAAATAAACGAGTAATAGTTTTCAAAACGCAATTTATTTATTGCTGATATAGAAATAGTTGTAGCCGCTGAACTAAAGAAACTAAAATAATGAGAATAGAATTTATATTAATTTAAGAAATAATTATAAACTATAATAATAATGATTCTCAAATAGAGGTTATAATTGGTTCAACACTAACACTACTTATGAATCATGTTATTTTGCTTAATTCTCGTACTTAAAATAAAGTACTAAAAAATTATCAGTATATGAAGTTAGGTCATTATTTTTGTTTTTTTAATTAAATCATTTTCCACACCAATTATAATATGGAGCAATATTTTAATATACAATTATAACTTACACAATTTCAGTTAGCGAACGAAAAACAATAGAATGTATTGTTACAAGAACAAATAGCTAACGAGAAAGCGTTGAACCATGAATTAGTAAACGAGCTTGAAAGTAAATGCAACGAACTACAATAGCTATTACAATTGTATGAAGCTACCACTCAATAAAATGATTAAATTCAATAAGTTAATGTAAGCTTACAAACGAGTTTTTAGAACTGCTCATAAAATAACCAGTCCATTTCAATTAATACCAGTTACACACAAATATACACATAGCAACAGAATCGCATTAATGAATATGAAAAATATATCACCAAGTTATCAGCAAGTAATGAGAAGATCAAAAGCCAATACGACGACTTGAATTCTATAATATCAGACAAGCTGCAAGAGATCGAAAAAATCAACTCAAAGGACAAAGAAAAAGCTCTGGAAAATCCATTGTAGATAGATCCAGAATTACTAAATTGTAAAAACAGAGACATATAACGTCTCCAACAGCAATACGAAAATGTAAATAGAAAGTATATGTGTGCGTAAGACGAATACGAGTTAATGAAAGAGCGGAACAACCAATCACAGAGTTAAGTATAGCAACTGAAAGCTGAGATAGCTAGGATGAATGAAAAGCTGAAAATGAAAGAGAATAGCTGCGATCGTCTCCAAAGCGAATCTAAGTGCCCCTTGTTGAAAACAATTCAGGAACTTAAAGACTAAAACAAAATTGAGGCATAATAAAGCTTGTAATTTTAACACAATTTCTAATAGCCTTTGTAGTTTCAATAATTGACTAGTTAATAAGATGAATAAATTAATGTTAAAGATACTATATAACGTGCTAAACTGTAAATCCTTAACTAAGATGATACGTTTTGTTTAAGTTTAAATCCAGAGTAAGATACTGAATCTGAAAACGAGTAAGTATATAAGACGTCTGAACCATAAATTTGTAAATACCTTTAAAGATAAGCTAATAATGGAAATTGTAAAATGCTTAAACAGGATAGTTTTACAGAATCGTTGAAAATAGTTTTAAATCAAACATACGCTAAAAATTTCTCGAATAAGTCACCAAAAGAGTTATGTGAATTTATGAATTCAAAGAAGCTATTACAGAAAGGATTTTGGAAGAATGTGGCAAAGTTGTGCAATTAAAAACCTGACGCTGCTAAATAATATTATTCAAACACATACTCTAAAGTGCTTTATTCTGAAAATTTGAGTTAAAGTGATAAAGTTCTTATTAGGTAAAGAACAAAAGAAATATTTGAAGCTGAAAAGGGATTAAAACTGAGCGTTCTTAAAATTGCAAAACTAATAAACGAGTAGTCGTTTTTAAAACGTGATTTGTTTATTGCTGATATCGAAAATGTTGCAGCTGTAGAGCTTAAGAAACTAAAGAAGTGATAGTAGTACTAAATTTATCGTAATATATTTAAAATATATATTTAATTTTAATAGATAAATTAAATTCCTCTAATTGTATATAAGTAACACTGTAGAAAATTGTAAATTAAATATAATAAAATTTACTATAATTATAAGAGTGGACTAAATTACGAACAGTACCAAAGAACGAGAGAAGAATTAATATGAATTAATCAAGAACTTGGACACGACTAATAAGTTAAGTAATAAATCAAATTCCTGGTCAAATTCCGAAAATATTGGGTACACAGCAAAAATTCGATAAGTTTACTGTTGCATTGAAAGAGACTTTGAATCACAGTAATATAATTAAGAAAAAATTGAATTGTGGAGTGATATTTTAGGCATAATTGGTAACTATTAATAAGACTATGAATCCAATTCACTAATATAAATTATTTATATATTAATATAATTGATAGCGCTTATATGACTGCTTAAGTTGGGATACACCACGAGTTAAATTGAAAAACTTAATTTATAGTTCAATCAACATCTTTTTACCTTTCACTAAACTATACTGTATTCAGTTATTTTTTAAATTATGATTTTCATCACATATTTTTAAGGGCGCACGAAATGACTATGCCACATCCAGACATTTTAAAAATTGTTTAAACATAAGTCTAACCAAATCAAAATTTTGAATAACAGAATCTAACCTTTCCATAGAAAAGTAATTATAAGAAAAGTAATAATAAGAAAATGACCTTTTGCTTTCTTAACTAGAGAATACTAAAATAATTGATATAGAAGAATCAGATATAAAATAATAACATAGTCCTAAACGAACACACTAAGATATAGTTTCATAATTTATTTAGAGCGCAAAAAACATTTTGGGGAGATTATTTAGAGTAGAAGTTTCGGCATTAAGTAATTTAAATTTAATTATTATTATACACCAACTTAAATATAACAAAAAATAGCAATTCTTAAATAATATACTGTAAATGAATAAATAACATTTTGATTCTAAACAAATGGTACAAAAGTTTATCAATAGCCTTTTCAAATAGTACGAGACTGATTCTAGCTAGCTAAAACAAAGTATGGTTGTTTCTCAAAACTATGTTGACTCATTGAGCAATAACAAAAGTAATAGGTTGAGACAAAATATTAATAAGATACAGAAAATTAATGTAAATATATATCTAAAGAACCACTTTAAAATTATGAAGAACTGCCAGTAAGTTAAAGCCAATAATTCTCTAGTTAATAATAAAATACAGTATAATAGATGAATGAATAGCAAGATGTAAAAAGCTAATTGTCATCCTCTGATGATTAACAGCCTTTATCTCAGCCTACTCCAGAAATTATTAGCAAAATATTTTACGAAGCCGCTAAAAATGTACTAAGTCGGTATTTTAATGTTTAATCTGAAAATATGAACTAAAGCGAAATTAGTAACTAAATAGACCAGTTGAATCAAGACCAGCAGTAAACACTCTGGGAGAAAATCGTGTAGATAAGCAACAACTACTTTGAAACAGTAGAAGCCGCTCAAAGTTATTTCACCACTACTTTTAAATCAGCTTATTAAAATATACCTGATATTTTAGAATACTAACCAGATGAATAAGAATAACTTAATAATTTGAACACTAATCTAAAATAAGGTACCGAATCAGAAAGTAAATATAAGCAAGTAAATAAAACGTAAATGTTAGATAAATGTCAAAAATTTGATTAATTTACTGTTGCGCTGAAACAAGTTTTGAATTAAATGTACTCAGAACAAAATTTCTTAATATTTCGAACACTAGTTTAGATTAAGTTACTGAATCAGAAAATGAAGGAAAGAAATATAATATAACTAATTCGAACGATTAGGCTCGGCGTCCGACGTTAGAGCTGAAGAGGCATTGCTGAAATACCAGCTTTGTTTAGTGTGATCGATGATGGGTTCATTCGGTTGCGCTTCTCGTTCCTCCCCGCATCCAACTTCCTGAGATGCGGCTCGGCCAAATCGGTTGTGGAAGGTAAAATTTTTCTGGTTCAAAGTGCTGAGCTGCCGTCAAGGATCGGTATTGCTAAGAGCATGCCATCAACGAGCCTTCAAGATTTGAAAGCGGCAACCGCTAAAAAAACGCAGATGGTACGACGCAGGTGGATTCCCGTATAGATCGGCTTGCACGAAGCAGCCGCGTTACGCCCCTGGATGCTTGTACCCGAGTCGTTGGTTGCCTTGGCTGCGGAGGTGCGCCTAACGTACATAGGTGTATCTAAAACTAATGATCATTCGCGTGAACTTACAGGTCCTGTACAGAAGACCGAACTAGTATAAACGAAAGTTAAGTGAGTGGGATATATAACTAATTCCAACATTACACTAAATGAATAAGAAATCAAATCATACGAATAAGAATCTGAAAATAAGTAGAAATAGAAAATTTCAGAGACCTAAAAATTTGGTCAGTTTACTGTAGCAGCGAAACAAATTTTGAATAAAATCTACTCAGAATAAAACTTTTCTAACATGTCACCTAAAGAGTTATGTGTGTTTATGAATTCCAAAATTAGATTGGCAAAAGGATTCTGGAAGAATATGGCATAACTATGCGACTAAAAATCAAGGACGCTTTAATAATATTATTCTAAAACATATTCTAAAGTTCTATACTCAGAAAATCTAAACTAAAATGATAAAACATTAATACAAGAAAGAACAAAATAAATTCTTGAAATATAAAATTATAAAAAACTATCTTCTTTAGAAATCGCGAGACTAATGCTTGATTAGCACTTTTCAAAACGAGATTTGTTTATTTTTGAAATCGAAATGGTTGTACGATATGAACTTCAGAAATTGAAGAAGTGATTATTTATATTTCAATATACTTAGTTAAGCAACTATATATTAACCATTATTATTAACCGTTTAAAATATATAGTTGCTTGGACAAAGAAGAAACACTGTTGATTATCATTAATGTTACACGACTGGTTTAGAGCTGAGCAAGAGATGAAAATATGAAACTAATTAAATTTCATTCTACAAGAGTGATAACGTAAATCATTTTATCGTAACGAGAGCGAATATTGATTATAACACGTTGACAATATTATTACTCTATTGGTTACAACGTTCAATATTATTATTCTATTTTAGTTTCCTTCCTGCTATTTTCGTAATCTAAGTGTGAATTTGTATATTGTCATGATTTATGAGATGAAGATAGAATGATTGAATAATACTAATGTTAATTATTTGAGTCATTTTGAATCATTGAGTCATTTTGACAATCATTTAATAACTGTTTATTTAGTTTAGATAGAGGGTTATTTTTAATTGGGATGTGCTAAATTAGTGATTAGTCAGGGATGTTCTGCTGTTGATTTAGAACTAATTATAATAAGAAATTATTACTAATTAAAACAATATAATCTTGAACATGAGCCATACACAAAAGGTTTAGTATGCCTAAAAAAGAAAGACATCACACCGTAAATTACGTCTATACTGGTCACCCTTTTTCTCTGATCATCACATTTCCTTTCATTTCTAAACAGATGATCACTAAAAAACCAACAACAATCCTCTCAAAACAAAAGTCTTGCTTTTCTTTACACAGCGTTATCACACGTCACACCTCCTCACGACTCTCCGTTAGTTCTTTCGGGCCAATGGAGTTTGTTTTGGAGATCTTTTTGTCGATAATAGCTTTTGGTTGAGGATTTTTGTTACTGTTGTTTTGTTTGGCTCTTAATTCCATTTGAATCTCCTCCTAAATGGCAGGAGTGAGTGAAAGTTGGATTTCGTATTTATTTATTTGGATGGATGAATTGAGTTAATCGCTTGTTTCATTTAAATGCTGGCTCTGAGACCGTTTCGGATTGTGTTGGGCTTTCCGGGGGATCATCGGGTTTACATTTTTTCTTCGCGTTGTCAGCTTTTTGCATGAGTTTTTAGAGTTTTTATTGCTCCTTCAGATACTCTAAAATAGCTTGGTGTTCCGATTTGTCTTTGATTTGTATATCATCATAACTAGCTCTGCAAAGCGGTTGTTCGTGAGATTCACATTTCTAACTTCAGGGAGATTGTTTTCTTCATCTCTCATTACTTTCTTTTGTATATTTCTTTGGCACATGAAGCATAATATACCTAATAATATGCCTTAAAATAATAATATAACACCAAACTGTAACTTTATAATCAATTTATTTAACATTTAATTTTATCCACACCAAACATGAAACCAAATCCTTAAATAGCCGGCATTGTGGATCCCGCGTTAAAAAACTGCAATATACTCTTCGAGGCGATGAAAATACAATTGAACAACGTTTTAAAACAATCAACAAACGACCCTCGAATCTAAGATTTGGAACTCCAAGTTAAAAATCTACAATAACAACTTGAACTCTCGAACAAAAAAATATTGAACGAACAGCACAAACTCTAAATGATGACCGAATCAAAATAAACTGATTCACTCAAAGATCAAATTGAGAAACTAAACGGTGAAAACAGTTAATTGAAAAATTAACTGAAAAATAGCTTGAATGAGGGAGTGGAAGGCTAACAATAAATTAGTAAGCTGAGCCAGAATAATGACCTACTCAAGGCGCAAATTGAGCGATTAACAACAGAAAATAATTAAATGAAAAATAATCAAAGCCAAAACGAAGCAAAAGAATGCCAACTACGAGCACAAGTATTGCAAATCACACAAGAAAATACACTGCTACGCACCAGACTCAATAACCAAAGTTAAACAGCTAATAATAATACACAATAAGCGGAACTCAAGCTTAGTACTAATGATAATATTAGCCTACACGAGCAAAATATTGAATAACAGAATAATTCAAAAAGTAAAACTAGTAATAATGTAAATAATAATATTCCTCAAAAAATATATTAAAAACCTGTTTAATAATAAGCATTGACAGAAAATAAAATATCAATTTCTCAAACTGAAATAAAAGGCATCGCTGTAGCGCTTAAGTAAATACTAAGTGAAATAGGATATCAAGTTTAAGACTCGTCGGATTAAGAAATTTGCTTAATTGTTAAATAAATATCTAATATATAGAAATATAAACTCAAGTTTTGGAAAAGAGTTGAAAATAAGTGTTCAACAAGCAATATTTATGAGCTTTATTAAAAATATTAGCGATATACTGCAAACAGTTTAGCTGCTTCATAAAAAACGTAAAGATAAACAAATTAGAACTAATCATCACTAAATCAAAGAACAGAACAACCTACTATAGTTCTCTCATTAACTGACTTGAATGTATAAAAGATTTAAAGTAGTACATAATAATATGATAGTATAACCAACACTTAATTATCAACAGAGCCGAATATAGAACAATTCGTACAAGCGTTTAGATAGATTCTTACAGAAGAAGGATAAATGCTTGAAAATGTCAATGATTAATAAGTGATAGAAAATGTTTAGAAAATACCTAAATATGATAAGAAAAGAATAAATTTCTGGAATCGAGTGGCTAAAATTTGTAATATAGCTGATAATATGTAGTCACAAAAACAATTTATGTAATAAATTAGACTCCATTCTCAACTTAGTGAAAATACGTTACCATAATCTCACAATATCACAAATAATTTATAGTATACTATAAACGACATAAAAAGTTCGAAGATAGCAGACGAAAGTTTAAATAAACTTGAAAATAAGGTTTTAATTGCATTCAGACAAATTCTTAAAGATATTGGTTATTAAGTTTAAAACGCTACAGATAAAGAAATATGCATTTAAGTTGATCGACTATCATTTAAAGAAAAAACATCAATAAAATTTTGGAATCGTGTTGAATAAATGTGCAATAATAATAAAAAGAAAATATAGAATTAATATTATTATTATATGGATTAATTGAAAACGCTTTAGGAATCCACAGAAAATGATTAATCAATACAAAACACGATTCACACAGTATAATAATCAGATTTCCAGGACCTACAATAAAAAATTACTAAAGCATTTCGATAAATACTTTCAGACAAAGTTAAAGATGATGCTAATGATTAATAAGTTCATTAAATAGTAGAATAAATGTCGTAAACGGATAAAACGAAACTCAATTTTTGGACACGTGTTGCAGAAATATGTAATGTGCGAAAGTAATATGTTTAAACTTTCTACAGGACTTACTATTAATAAAATATACTAAGAAACCCAATAAAACATAAAGAGTGACTCATTCTATAAGCCTTATCTTTTTATATAATGAATTCACTTTCCAAATCTTCAATCAGTCTTAGTTACCTGATTTATTTTATCTTTATCATTATGTGTCTTGTGTTTTTTCAATGATGTCCATGATGTTTTGGATGAATATATCTCTGTTTAAAAAGTATTATTTGTGAATTTGTAGCGCGATGTGGTAATTATTTTTCGTTTGTCCATTTTACACAGATTCTTGTCTTACCTTCAAGTACTCGTCCACTATTAGTTTTTGGTCAGCAACTGTAAGCCGTCCATTGTACAGGGCTTATAAATAAATCTTTTTGTAGTAGTTTTGGAATTCGTTTTTGCTCGGGCACCCGTAGCATTCGTTTGCCATTTGGTGGAAGAAATTGTTTTTGTCGTTTAGTTTTTAGATTTTGGCGCAGATTTATTCCTCGTTCCCGTTCATGTCCAGAATCGTTCTCGCGAGTTGACTGAATTTTAGTTTTGAAATTGAGTTCGTTTGTTTCTTAACCGTTTTAATGGGAAGTGGTGCTGGTTATTAAAACTAAATTAAATCTGGGCTCTGGTCGGTTTAGTTTGAATCGGTTTGCTTTGAATGAAGGGGGTCATAATTTGATTCAATTATAATATTTTAATTTGATTACTACTAGGGGATATTTTGTTGAGCTATTTAAGTATGTTTTCCCTACTATTATGTAGACTAAATAAGCAAAATGGATTACAACTCATCCAATTACAACTTATGTACTTCATTTTATGATTTTAACGTGTTGATTTAATTTTATGCAAGCAATAATTAGGCTTTAAGCTCATTCTAGCTTTATTAATAATGTAATTAAACATATTTCATATTTTAAATGAGTTACTCCAGTTGTTTGCATTTTATAGTTAACTCATTTGTTAACTACAAATTCATATCTTCAGATTACATCAGTTTATTATTTAACTAGTTTTTCTCAAATGTAATGTTTTCTAATTTATTTTTCAAAATGCGATTTTGCGCACTTGTTACAAGCATTTTAGATTTATTCATTGCTGGAGTGGAATGTGCACATTCTACTTATTTATTATTTAAAATTAATATATTACAGAAGTAGATTTTAACTGACCATTCATTAATAATTTATAAAACGCTGTGTTCATAATAGAATTATATGTCCAAGGTTTTAGAGGTTAACACTGACAGTTCATATTTTAGTGTTTGGCTATTCAGTATATTATTCAGTTTTTGTCTTGTTATTGCAAAAGAATATTATTATAAACTCGCTCATGTTCCAAGTCTTCAAGTACCCGTCGCATAACGCTTCGCCTTCTTGCCTTGTTCTCACACCATCATCGTCGTCATTCTTCCAGTAGCTTGACGATGCCTAGCTTGACGATCCCTCTACTGTTAATCCGTCGCGATACTATTGTATTTTATTAATTTTAAGATTTAATTATTTTTTCATATATTCATTTACCTTTCTTTGTTATATCTACTATTTAAACGATATCATATATGAATATGTCTTTATCTGCAAAGTATTTTTTCTAAATTTGTTATGCGATTTATAATTAATTTATCTATTGTTCTTTTTTTGCATATTCTTATCTTATTTTCAGGCTTTCATTAAAAATTATCATTTTTCCATCTTTAGTTAGCGTATCTTTATGTAAAGCTTGTGCATAAATTTTTTTGTAGTAGTTTTAAAACTTATACATGCTGAACTTTCCAAAGCTTTAAGTTTACATTTTGATGAAGAACTATAACTTTGATTTCTCTTTTTCAATTACTTAGCAGATTTCTTCAGGGTTCGCGTTTTTGTTCAGAACTTTATTAGCATATTTAGTGAATTTTAAATTCGTAAGACCGGTCGGATATTATTTCTTAATTCCTTTAGCGGGTAGAACTGGAACTGGTTAATCGGTTAAATTTTAATTCTGATAAGGTTCATTTAACTCTCCTGAATGGGGTGAGAGTGCTCTAGACTAAAGTTGGGCTGTACACTGAGGCTGGCTATTTATTTCTTAAACGTCTTAAAATTACAATTAAAAATACTACAAACGCAATACGAATTGTAAGTCGTCCAACTATTGCTGTTGTGCTTCGTTTTAGGATTTGAATGCATTGATTTGATTTTAGGTAAATAATAGTTATGTTTTCAGCTCAGTTTCACATTATTACTTATTTAATTACGCATATTTCATATTATGAATTAGTTAATCCACTTGTGTACATTTTAAAGTTAACTCATGTGTTAATTACTAATTCAGTTCCTAAGATTCACTAAGCTTCTCATTTAACTAGTTTTTCTCACGTATAATGTTATCTAATTTATTTTTTAAAATAGCATTTTGTGCACTGGTTACAATCATACTCTATTTATTCATTGTTGAAGTGGTAGATAAATTTGTTAAGTTTATATTGCGCATGAATCTAACTGATTATATAACATCATTAAAATCTCTTAAATTAGGTACCATAAAAGATACTATAATATAACTAATGAGTCAAAGAATGTTGGAACTACTATACCATATACCTCTTTAACATATTATATATTCATTAAGAAAAATGATAATAAAATGATAATACTTCATTCTGACATATGAATTACATGTAATTCAGTATTTAATTCATTTTATACATTTAAATATTTTGCTAATCGCTCCACTTCATTAATTATTAAGTTATGAGTTAAGTATCCGTAAACTTACAACAATAAATCGTTGAAACACGCATTAACAGTTTGACAAGACAAAATTTGCTTTTGCAAAAGGAAAACGATAATCTAAAATCTTAGGTCAGTACCAGGGATGAGCAGCTCAACTAAATTCATAATGAAATTGAAAAAATACGTGCTGATATAGAAAAGAACCGTATCGACAGCAACACACTAGCTAGCTTGCAGTGTGATAACTATCAACTTACTAGTTAAATAGCAGAATTAAACAAGACAATTCATGAGCTTCAAAACAGAGCAGTTGAAGTACCGAAAATCACCGTTGATTCCACAAACACTAATCTCCAAGAGCTCCTATCCCTGTATCAGAAAGTCGTTCCAAGCCGAGATCTTGTCCAGAATGTGTTCCAATTATTTAATCTTGAACCGCTTTCTCCTCAATAAATTCAAGAAGAGCGCATTAACGTTCAAATTGAGGAATTAAAACTAATGGACCTCTAAAAAGAGCCAGAATACATCAATCAACCCATAAATTAAGTACCCACAATTTAAGTACTGAATTAACAAATAAATTAACCAACCCAACCACAAGTGACTTAGTCAGCACTAAACTAATCCAGTAATAACGTGAATCAGCCACACTAAGCTCAACCTCCACTCAACTAAAGTAACATAACTAATTAAGTTACCCAAATTACAAAATCCCCGAATCCAGAGAAACAGAAGAAGATCCTGAAGGAGCAAAAGGAACAACTTTTCACGGAAACGCTCAGGAAAACGCTGAAAACGGTAACGAAAAACGACGTTTCAGAACTCTCGCCGAAGCAAATCTGCGTTGAAGTGAATAAACTGGACAAGACATTCTGGAAAGAAGTTGGCGAGTTCAACGATGCTTAGGAATACTACAGACAAAAGTACCTGAGAAATTTATACGACGAAAAACTAAGCGAAAACGATAAAACGGTTATTGACAAATACTTCCAAGAAAGACAAGACATGAAAATCTACGCACTCACAAAAGAAATCATGCAAAAACACTTCTAAGGGAGAAACGTGTTCGAAAACGACGTCACGGACAGACTCAACCAAAATAAACAGGCACTGAAGAGAAAATGAAAGAAAATGTATTCAATATATTATATAATTTAAAGTTTAAATCGGTAAACATAACGTAATTCACCACCTCTTATATGTTAGCAAATTATTAAAATACAAAGTATTATTAGCAATATCTTGAAAATAGTACTAAAATTAATAACCTAGAACTGAAAGTTACATAATTCCAACTAATAAACCAAAGAAACACGAATTAATACTTGCAAAATTAAGTTCTTTAGTAAACAGAATTCAACTAGTTACTATTTTCGGAATTAGATAACAAATGTGAATAATTATCCACGTAAATAACATGTAGTTAAAATCTAGAAATATAAAAATCAGAATTATAGCTTTAAAACGTACAAATTTATAATATTGTTTAGAATCAAAAAGAAGAACTAAATTCAATGATATAAACAATCTAATTAAAAGATTAAAGAATACTAGAGTTAGAAAACGAAATGCTATAGTTAAACAATTAATAAATTCAAATTAAATATAATAACTAAAAAAATGAAGAAAAAATATACAACAAAATAATTCCAGATACTTAACAATAATAATAGTAAACTCCATAACTAATTGATCAAAATTATATTCAAAAATCATAAAAATCATTTCTTTCATAAACAGGTTCATAAAAGTCTTTTGCAGTAGCAATAGAGGTACTAATTAACTAAAATATTGAACCTTAATCGTTATTAAATGAAAAATCTAATAGCGAATAGATTAGCACATTAAACGATTTACTAGAAGGTCTTCTCGCTTTTGAAAATTAAAGTCATTAATCACTACTAAGTGAATAAAATGATTCGTAATCTGCCTCAAACTAACAGCCCAGCGAAATGAACCTACCAGCGAAATCTTCAACTTAAATTTAATCCTAACCAGAAAGTACAGCCTCTGTCCACAAGAAAAAGAAAACGATGAAATCTATAAATCAAAGATTCACAGATATGGTGAAGCAAGAGCTAAACATAAATTATTACACTACAGAGGAACAAATATGTAAAGAAATACAAAACTACAAAAACTAAAACGATCTGTGGAATAAATTAGCTCGTGTTGGATTCGATTTTCATTTCAACAATAAAACTGAAATTGTGACTTTCTACAAGGAAAAATATTTATAAGCAGCGTTCAAAGGAAGGCTGAGCGCACGTGATAATGAGCTTATTGCCGCGGAATCATGCAAATATGCCAGCTTGTCAGTTGTTAAAATTAGCAACTAAATATAGTAGGAGCACTTCCAAGACCGCGATATTTTCATCCAAAATATAAGGGACGTCGTTTCGAAACACAGGCAAAAGTTAAAATGAATTTATTTCCCTTCACGAAATATTATGAATATGATATGAATATGATATGAAACAAATTGATGACTTTAATATCTATAATCAATTTCATAATTACGTTTGTATCTGAATCATCAGAATATATAACAGCTTACAAGCAATAATTCAACTTAAAAAACTATATTTTTAAGATATAATAACATATTATACACACTATAAGATTATAGTTCTTATGACAATAAAACATAATATTATTTAATATAAAAAACGTTGTAAGTTCATTAAGAATTTATTAAAAAATGTCAAGACTTTATCGAAGCTTAAAACAGTAAAATTTATCATTTAAGTTTAAGCATAACAATTCCCCTAGTCATCTTGGTGGCTTTGTTTGAAACAATGGCAATGATACAAGCTGGTTCTGTAACTCATTATATGCACTTCATAACCAAACTCATTAAAAGGATCCACAGAGAAGAATTTGATAAATTCCCGCCGTAAATTGTGATAAGTCTTTGATATATTTATTACCATAGATATAAATTTATCAACGTTTAATTTCATAAACTTAAATATTTGATATATAATAAATTGTAAATGATGATATTTATCTGTACAAACGACTCACTCTTTAAGCTTTCTGATTCTTTCAGCTCTGTCTTCTGCGTTGAAGACGTAGCTGCCGGCCACGAAGACGTCGATTCCGCACCCGCTGGCGTGGGCGATGGTCTTGTCGCTGATGCCGCCGTCCACTTCGACGAGCAGGTCGGCTCTCAGCTTCTTGAGGGCGAGGCACTTCTCGGAGCACTCGGGCATGTACTTCTGGCCTCCGAAGCCTGGCTCGACGGTCATGATTAAAAGCATGTCGACGGCCTTGAGGAGCTCGAGGCTCAGCTCGGACACCTGGGTTTTCGGCTTGATGGACACACCCGCCTTCATGCCGAGGGCCTTTACCTTCTGGCAGAGCTGCACGCACTTCTCGGAGTTGCTCTCGAGCGCCTCGAAGTGGAAGGTGAACATGTCTGCGCCGGCCTTGTGGAAGGGCTCCAGCCACTGCTCCGGGTTGGTGACCATCAGGTGGCAGTCCAGGTAGGCCTTCGGGACGGCCTTGCGCAGCGACTCCACGACGCATGGGCCGATCGTGAGGTTGGGGACGAAGTGGCCGTCCATCACGTCCACGTGGAGCCAGTCGGCGCCCATGGAGATGATTTGGGAGCACTCGGTGGCCAGGTTGGAGAAGTCGGCCGAGAGGATCGATGGAGCTATCAATTTCATTTGTTGGAGTGTGAAGATTTACTCTTTGGCAATTGTTAGCGGGTGGTGAGTTACTGTCCCAAAATTCCAGGTGTGCATTGATAATATTCTAACTAGTCACTCTGAGTCGATGATCGCCTGCAGCAGTTATTCTTGCTGCGCCCAGATCTGCTTCACCTTTCCGGCCGCGAAGGCCGTGCTGGCCTCTATCGCGGGCATCTTCTTCATCAGCTGATACACCTGGTACATCTGGGCGGTGACGGCTTGCTTCAGCTCTCCGAACTCGTTTCTCAGAGCGGGCGCCTCTCGCAGCGGAGACGACGCCATCTCGCTTACTTGCTCGAAGGACGACACGGCGTGTATGTCGGATGTGGAAGGCACCTTTGCCAGCTGGATTTCCTCCAGCGACTTGTAGGACTGGAGTCTGTTTTGAGAATCCATTTATGTGGAGTGTAATAGCGAAGTCAAGAGGCGACTGGTATATGCACTGTATTTTAGGAGAATGTGAAATTTAATCCGAATTTGAAATAGAATCAATTCCACATAACTAATTCTGATATGTGCTGGAATCAGGTTACTGCGTGCACATTGTTTAGATTCAGATTCACATACTTTTACTAATTTAAACAGGTTGAATCCGAACTACTAACTAAGAAGAACTAAAAAGATGATTGATCATCAAATTGAGCTCTTGATGATAGTAGCATCGCATGCAGCATAGTTTGTGTAAAATTAATTGGAAACATATTAGAAGATTTAGACAAATTGAATTGGAATTAACATCCAAGTGCATGTACTCTTGCTAACAGCACAGTGACGCCTTCCCATAACTATTTGAAAATTGCAGAATATACAAAAAGAATTAATTCTTATTATTTAGACATTGTGCAAGAACGTAAAACTAGTTAGTTTTTTCAAAGTAGATTTAAACAGGATAAACAAATTATTTGCAAACAGCAGCGACTCACTGTAACACATGCGGCTTATCTAAATATAACCCACTTCAGATGAATTGTAAGATCAAGTCGCGGTTCGTGATCGACCCCAAGTACCTGTGCAAGCAGCCCCTTCAGATGAACCAGTTCATAGTGAGCGACGTGGTGGTGTGCGACACTGCCAGATATGATGAAGAAATAGTGGAGGAAAGGTCTAACAGCGACTACAACCCGCTGCAGTACATGATGATTGGCCAGCAGTGAAGACCAAGACGAAATGTGATAGTATAGCTTTATCTTTTATAAGTTAAAACGTCCTAATTAGATAAATAAAATTGGTACGAATTAGTGTACATAATAAATATTTATAATCATGCAACTCCTTATGATAATGTTATAATAAATAAGATTGGCTCAAAATAATTCTCCATCATTCTCATTACTTTTGTTCCTGTACTTAATACTCTTGATCATAAGTTGAATCTTGAGTTGAACAACTAGCTGACCTCTTAAGCACCGTGTTTTGCAGCTCTAAGCCTATTATCTAACAGCTGACGTTAGCTGTCGCGCTGTCTTAAAATAGTTGTGTATAAATAGTTTCCGACGCAATACTCGCTACGATTTCCGCCTGGCAGCCTTCTCGTTCCCCACTCCAAACTCGCGATGTCCATCATCCAGTACAGAAAAGCGCTCAAAGCATACGCCAAGCAGCGTCCCGACATGATAGACCTGGCCGTGGGAGACGTGTTGGAAGTGCTCCAAAACGCAGCCAACGGGTGGAGCAAGGGACGAAACACCAGAACCAACGCCAGCGGCTGGTTTCCGTTCGCCATGACCCAGGAGATCCCCAAGCCCGGAGCAGCAGCCAAAGCGGAAGAGTCCAGTGAATACTACGAAAGCGAATCCGAAGAAGAGGCGAAGCCAACTCCAAAGCAAGCGACCGCGGTCCAAAAACAACCCGTCGCAGCCGTTGCACCTTCACCAAAGGTAGTTTAAAAACCTCAAGGTGCAGTTTCAGATTTAGTTCCAAACGCTGCTGGCATGTGGTAAATCAAATAACTAGTTAAAGAAATTGATAATATTCAAAAATTGTACATAGACATCAATTAATAAATTGATCAATTTAAATAAACTATAACACCAGTAGTTAATTTGAAATTAGCAAAATCAGCTGAAACAGACAAATTAATAGCAGAAAATGACAAACTAAAAGCCAAAATCTTGGAGTTAGATCTTAAGTTAATGTAGTAGCGTGCTAACACAGAAGCAGCCTAATTAAAAACTACAAAGACAGCTAATTAGTTAAAACTTCTTGATTAAGAAAATTAAAATCTATAAAAGTTTGAAGCTGATAAAAAACAACTAGCATAATAATGCAATGAAAAGATTCTTGAAAAAGATAAAACATTTAAATAATTGCAACTCATTTTTGCTAACACAGGCTTATGTGGAGAAGTTGATTGGAGACCAGCCGCTGCCGAAAGCGCTAATAATAGGCAAGAAAACAAAAAGATTATTTCTGATGAGGTGTAAAAGCTGACTTCAAATTATGCTGTTGGTGATTTCGCTGTAAAGAAGAGAAAGAGTGCGAAGAACAGACAAAGTTTATAAGTCAGACTAGAGCAGGTAAGATCTCTATTTGGATGAAATACTATTTATTATATTTATACAATCCAAACAAAAAGTGTTTGCTAAGTGTTCATTGTACATGTTTCGACATATATTTTACAAGATTTTGATGTTAGAAATAATTATACAATGGGGATCTTTACTATATACATTCAAGCTTTACGGTTATTTCTAAAAATTAGTGAGTGGGTTTCAATTTAATTATATATATAATTTTATATGCTTACCGATTTACCACATGTTTATAGTTCTATAGACAAAGAAACTGACATATATCCTAAGTTTAAAACAACTGTTTAAACACTGTTTATACTTAAACAACTTATAAATTACATTAAAGTTAATTTAACAGTAAATCATAAATAAACACCACTCCATAAACATGACATTCACGTAAAGCTTCATTCAGCTGCCACCGATTGTCTATTCGAAAAGAGCATTCATTATTATCAGTATATTACAATGGCTGTAAGACCTTTACCCAGTTACAAAAATTTAAAACAATACATAACCATTAAATGTTCTAATTCAGTATATCAGCCTGAGCTTTGCTTCAAATGATGCAACACCAACTATAATGTACTAATTTGGAATTTAAGTTATTCTGCTTAGTTATATATTATTACTTAGTGTGATAACTTTGTTAGCAATTCATAAAATAGAATTTTCCCCGAAAAACACTCATCGACTTATTATATTATATTTTATAAGCATTTCAATATTTTTAGCACCAATTGCTAACATAACATCAAGAAATTATCAAGAAAATGGTATCATTTAAGAAGCAGTTTATATAATTACAGGAAGTCAAGGAATTAAAGTATATATTTTCATTTAAGTTATCATCTCGGTTGTTGTTACTTTAATTTTATTAATGTTAGTGTAAATGTTACGTTCAGTAGGTCCAGATAATATCTATTATAAATCTGTATAGTTTTGCAATAGTGGAGTGTTATTTAGTGCATATTTTGCTCGTTATATTTTAAACACCGTTCTAAGTAATGTTTATCCAAGTAGTATTGGGATGTATTTACTTATATACATAGGATTTATTGGGTATTCATTTTATATTCCCATCTATACTTGTATAAAAGTTTATCCAATATATTTCGGGTTATTATGTTCAAGTTTTATAATAAGTGCATATTATTTGACATTTGACTCATAAAGTATTACTATTAGTGCAATTCTTGGAATAATTGTATTTTCAATTTCATATTTTATTTAAAGATAAAGATTAGGAAATATCATTGAATAATCATTGCGTTGGTTGATACTTAGGAGAAATAGTATGATGAAAATTGATATGAATGACAAATTCGACATAGATTATATGTAGGTTCATTCTACATGGTATCTTTAGTTATTAAAAATATTAATATTAGTCATTTAAATACTATTGTATCTGCCGTTAATTGTTTTAGATTTGTTGTAAATCATTAAAATGGATAAAATAGTTGAAAGTGCCAGAAGTAATATTTCATATAAATTTTAGAGAAAGTATTTTTAGTCGATTTTTATTTAGAAAATGGTTTTCAAGCCTCATGAGTATATGGATAGTGTGCTGTTGAAGGATTATTTCAAATAGCTTGAGAAGCGATAAGATTATGTTGAAAAACATTCAAATAATCAGATTGTTAAACTTAATTACGTTTCACAATTTGATTACAATATAGTGGCAACATTTATAGCTCTGTAGTATGTTGATTATTATGCTAATAAGCTGTATCAAGGACAAATTCAAACCATAACTGAAAGGGACGTAATAGACATTTAGTATTTAAAACACTTGGAGGTGATTGTTCGGGCAAAATATGTAAACGCCCACTCTGTTCGGGCTTCTTATGTAACAATTTTATCCCAAATATTAAACGACGCAGCTCAGGCTGAACTGTAACTGATTATGTAAACTGAAATGTAAACGTCAGAAAGCTATTAGAAATAATTGATTCAGAATTAAACGGTCGTTCGCTCTCTTTTTGGTGAAGTAATGGACGAAACAATTAAAATTGAAAAGGAAAAACCGAGTTACAATGAAAACAGGCTGCTGTTAAGAGTTTAGTACATCATTAAATGCTCTGAGCAAGAAGAATAGTATTAGCAGTTAAATAATTACTGGACAGAACTGGATCAACTATATATTAGCGTGTGGAATACAAAACCAGACAATATCGTAGATACGGTGCATAACTTTTATAATTCGTACAATAACTTCAATAAAATGATCAACGCATATTAATAATCAAATAAAAGCATGTTATACGACTTGTACAGTTTAGCCGTGGTTAGATACTTTTAAGTAGAGGACTACAACGTTTAATAATTAATGCAATATTAATAATTTAAAAATAGATACGTTGAAGGTTAAGTTGGAACTATTGATGGTAATGATGATTACTGTATAATCGATCACTATTCACCTAATAATCGAATGATGTAATAAACATATAAACATGACGTATAAGTTGTAGTTGTCAAATAAAAAATCAGCGGTTAACGAATTAATTTGTTAAATTAATAAAATAACATTTATTAACAATTTGGGATTGATGAGGAGCAGTTTATAAACGCTAAAATATAGTTAATGAATGATAATTACAGTGGTGGGCCCTCGAAATGCTTTTTTGAATTAGGAAGAAGAATGAAGTTTATTATTTGAATCTTACTTATATCACTGCCCGGCTCAATAATGAGTGTGTTCTTCCTCCTCATCAATACACTCATTAACTCTATTTACTATTGATTTGTAAAGTGCTTCAATCACATCAAGGCCTGGTTGAGCCTTGGATAGCTGTGCTACAATAATTAACGTATATAACTCTGTATATACTTCAATAATAAGTTTCAACTTTACCTAACGTTGTATAATTTAACAATCAAGAAAATTGATTTCTCATTATGAAATGGAAGTGGAAGATCATAAGTAAAATAACTGTTGTTTTAGAGTAGCATCAATATATTATTTAATGCTGGCCCCGACTAACCCACTTGATTCCATTCTTCAAGAAACAAAAATGCATTCATTATTTGAATATTGAGAATGAAAGCGACTGTAACTACCTGAATTATAATTCTAATTAAGTGAAGTACCAATACTTCATCTTGAGCTCCCGGTTGAGATTGAAAGAAAAAGTCCTCCATTGTTTTTCGTGATTAAGAAATACCTAAAATCGTTCAGATTGACCCAGTTGAAGATGAACACCGAGGTCCTCTGCAGGTCCAGTGCTTGCGCTACTAGTTATAAATTACATATTGCGTCCGTATACCAATCATTGGATCCTCTTATTCTTTTCTCCAATCAGGCTTAACTACCATATATTTTCGAGATAAAATCTTTCATAAATTAGTTTTGTTGACTAAAACGTAGAAATTACACAGAGACATCTTAAACAAGTGATATAACTAGTTCAGATTGGTACAATATTTTATGAATTCATCCGTTGGACCCAGAAATGAAGAGAATACAAACGCTTCAGAACTGCCTAAGTTTGTTAAGTGAATTAGTTGACCTTCCCTAAACATCTTCTACCGCGTTTATTTTTGTCATTGCCGTCCTTTTATTGCATGTGGTAATTTCTATTTTTCCTTTTTTGAATATTAAATACCGACTTTGAATAGTCGATTATGGTCTAATACGATCGAAATCATATTTTTGGCCCTCTTGTGTTAATGAGTAGTTCATGAATAATCTCCAACTTGAGATTATTTATTGGAATTTGTCATCCGCATTAGAAGTGGCAAAATATTTTAATATATAATTACTCACATAGTAAACAAGAAAAAGCAATTCCACCTCCCATAACTGTAATACTTGAGATAGATTCCACTACAAAAAGTTAATGTTAAAAAACTAGTTATATTGAGAATAATAAGTTTGATTTTAATGATTATAACAGTATCATTTGCAGTTACTAAATTTGGAAAATAAAAAATAAAGAATATTGAAGAATAACGCAATAATGATTACATTATATAAATGTAACACTTAATATAATACTATTAAATCACTTAAGGATCATCTATACAATAAATATAAAAGAATATATCTCAAACAATTAATTAGTAGATTCAATCAACTTTAGAATCCTTTGATTAGATTTTAGATAAATAGTAACCTCGAATTCTTCCGATTGAAGTAAATAGTTATTAATATACTTCAACGACTTGGGAATTTATTAATAATTAGTTAATTATTGCTATAAAATATTCAGTATCATAACTTCCCAATATTGCATTAAATACCTAAATTAGTATTAAATAACTAGCACAACCGTACATAAACGAATAATTGTAATATCAAGAATACTAAAGCATTTATAATAATTTGTGGTTGTCAATATTACTATTGTTAATTATTAATCCAATAATTATGTATTGTAGTAAATATTACTATATGAGTTTTTTAGTCAGAGATGTTAGCGCCGTTTATTAATTATTATAACAATTACCTGAATAAATAAAAACAAAAATGTATCAGTATGTTTCTTAAATATCTCAAACTAGGAAGAGATTTGCTGCCATACGATAAGGTCATACTTTTGAATATTTAGATATGATAATTTCAAATAAATAAATGGATATGTAAAAACTCAATGATAAACCTAATAAAGAACTGTATAAAATAAAACATCCATATCATTATAAAGATAATAAGCTATTTCCGTTCAATTAAATCATATATAGCATCTTATTTTTATTAATTTGTGTTTTATTATGTATTTGTTTGTAATTAAATACTGAATAATTATTATTATCTAAAAATCAAGCGTTACTTGAGCAAAATTATTTCAGTGTAAAAAGATAACTAATTTCACTTACATATAGCTTAACGCTTACTAAATATTTAAGAAGTTACTTTTCCACAAATGATTTGCAATATTTATAAGGATATAATGAAATGTCAAATATTTCAATAAATTAGTAGTATAAATCAGTAATAAATGCTTATCAAAATTTATAGAACCATGCATAATTGGTGGTAACTTAACATATATCTAATATATTTGGTTATATTTCAGAACTCTAAAGATTAAGAAATATTTCAATTTGTATATTTGGTAATAATTGTACTGATGAATAGTATTTTGGTTATATTGCATCCTTATAAAATTATACAATGCCTACAACATACACATGTTAATAAATATAAATAGTAAACTCTGATAATTTAACAATTATGTCTGCGAAATCTGTTTTATATAATTGTTACACAGAATTTTTAATGAACGATATAATTAACAGGATAAACTACATTATTACTAGATTGGATCATTAAGCTACAATATTTTTTGTTAATTAAAATCTGCAAGAATATTTAATATCTTAAAACATAATAAAATAATGTATAAATTAATATAAAATATAAAATAATCAATATTCATAATTTTATGTGATTGATTAGAATAGTATTTAACCTGAGTATACAAATACTGTTATGAGCGGCGATATACAATATGATCAATTCGATTAAGAATATATAAGCAGTATAAACTTTTAAGTTGCTAATAATAATACAAATATGTTATTTGATAAAATTATATTTGAATAACGTAAATGTATTAGTTTAAATTATTCAATAATATTTGTTTTGGTTATACTAATAACTATAAATTAAATTAAATGGACTAAGTATTAGAGTATTATTTTATTTTTTATTTTATTTGGTTTAATTATTAATGGAAATATGAGTTATAATAATAATTTTCATGATTTACACATTAGATCACTTCATTCAACACAATCTGTTCTTTTAAATTAAATCAAATCAGAGATATTAATTAGGAATGTAATTTCAAAACAATATAATGAATCAAATTTAAACTTATTATTATAAAATTTATACTAATATTACTCAATGTATGCATTAGGATTAGAATAAAATTGCATTTAATTGAGCAAAATATATTCATAAGTTGATGCTGAAATGCATTAATTTGGATATATTATGTCATTTTCATTTACATAAGATTTAAAATATAAGATGTATAATAGTTTTTTAAATGCTTTCAAATAAAATTCGTTTACAGTTTCTCTTGATAATGTATACAAAGATAATATTAATATTTAGTAGCGTGTTTACTTATAAGCCTGCACACATGTTTAACAAATGATTAGGGGCGCATGGTAATCAATAGCAGCTTTTGCTCACAATAATATTATACAAATTTCTGATGAAATGAAAAATAGCAAATACTTCGCGCCAATATAATATATTCTCAGTTATGATTAAGATGTACTTAAAGATTAACTGGATTCTGGAAAATCGCCTACAAATACATAAATGTCTCCTTCTGAATATGGAGGAATTCAAATTATTAATGGACTTATTTATTTTGCTAACAAGACCGCAACGTTTGCACAAACTATTTTAAATTCTTACAATCTTCGTGAAAGCAGTATTAACTTAATATATCACTCCTTCATACAATTGGATTTACATTTCGAGGATTAATACAATAGAACAAAAGTGTATTTCAACAAACACTATAAATCTGATTTAGTGCGCCAAATATACATTACTACACTAATGTTACTTTCAGGATTATTTATATATTACCAATTTAAGTAATACATGGACTATGTTAATTTTGAGGCTATTCATATAAAAGAAGATGCTCATGCATTACGATTCGTTAAATAAAAATTATATTTGTCAAAATTCAGATTATTGATAGCAATAGGAGAAGCGGTAGTTTTAATTATATTGTTCATTTTGTCAATAGGATCATAATAACTTAATAGATAAGTAAATAATATCAAAATTAACTATGAAAATTCAATACTACAACTAAATAATGCACTCGGAGCATTTAGTTGTTCTAATAATGTATCTTGTATATATTTATAAACAAGCAAACAATATTTGGAAGAAGCAATATATAATCTTAATCGAGATAACAGCGATTACTAATAACTTTAAGAATCTAGCTATTTTTAGCTAATGTAAAACGCTGCTTTAAGATAATCATATAACATACAAAATAAAAATGCAAATTCATTAAATTATATCACCAGTCTATTTAGTTCAAGCATTTTAGATAAATTCCTTATTATCCCTAAAAATAATACGTAAACAGAATCATCACAATATATATAACAGCTATCAAGCAATAATTCAACTTAAAAAACTATATTTTTAAGATATAATAACATATTATACACACTATAAGATTATAGTTCTTATGACAATAAAACATAATATTATTTAATATAAAAAACGTTGTAAGTTCATTAAGAATTTATTAAAAAATGTCAAGACTTTATCGAAGCTTAAAACAGTAAAATTTATCATTTAAGTTTAAGCATAACAATTCCCCTAGTCATCTTGGTGGCTTTGTTTGAAACAATGGCAATGATACAAGCTGGTTCTGTAACTCATTATATGCACTTCATAACCAAACTCATTAAAAGGATCCACAGAGAAGAATTTGATAAATTCCCGCCGTAAATTGTGATAAGTCTTTGATATATTTATTACCATAGATATAAATTTATCAACGTTTAATTTCATAAACTTAAATATTTGATATATAATAAATTGTAAATGATGATATTTATCTGTACAAACGACTCACTCTTTAAGCTTTCTGATTCTTTCAGCTCTGTCTTCTGCGTTGAAGACGTAGCTGCCGGCCACGAAGACGTCGATTCCGCACCCGCTGGCGTGGGCGATGGTCTTGTCGCTGATGCCGCCGTCCACTTCGACGAGCAGGTCGGCTCTCAGCTTCTTGAGGGCGAGGCACTTCTCGGAGCACTCGGGCATGTACTTCTGGCCTCCGAAGCCTGGCTCGACGGTCATGATTAAAAGCATGTCGACGGCCTTGAGGAGCTCGAGGCTCAGCTCGGACACCTGGGTTTTCGGCTTGATGGACACACCCGCCTTCATGCCGAGGGCCTTTACCTTCTGGCAGAGCTGCACGCACTTCTCGGAGTTGCTCTCGAGCGCCTCGAAGTGGAAGGTGAACATGTCTGCGCCGGCCTTGTGGAAGGGCTCCAGCCACTGCTCCGGGTTGGTGACCATCAGGTGGCAGTCCAGGTAGGCCTTCGGGACGGCCTTGCGCAGCGACTCCACGACGCATGGGCCGATCGTGAGGTTGGGGACGAAGTGGCCGTCCATCACGTCCACGTGGAGCCAGTCGGCGCCCATGGAGATGATTTGGGAGCACTCGGTGGCCAGGTTGGAGAAGTCGGCCGAGAGGATCGACGGAGCTATCAATTTCATTTGTTGGAGTGTGAAGATTACTCTTTGGCAATTGTTAGCGGGTGGCGAGTTACTGTCCCAAAATTCCAGGTGTGCATTGATAATATTCTAACTAGTCACTCTGAGTCGATGATCGCCTGCAGCAGTTATTCTTGCTGCGCCCAGATCTGCTTCACCTTTCCGGCCGCGAAGGCCGTGCTGGCCTCTATCGCGGGCATCTTCTTCATCAGCTGGTACACCTGGTACATCTGGGCGGTGACGGCTTGCTTCAGCTCTCCGAACTCGTTTCTCAGAGTGGGCGCCTCTCGCAGCGGAGACGACGCCATCTCGCTTACTTGCTCGAAGGACGACACGGCGTGTATGTCGGATGTGGAAGGCACCTTTGCCAGCTGGATTTCCTCCAGCGACTTGTAGGACTGGAGTCTGTTTTGAGAATCCATTTATGTGGAGTGTAATAGCGAAGTCAAGAGGCGACTGGTATATGCACTGTATTTTAGGAGAATGTGAAATTTAATCCGAATTTGAAATAGAATCAATTCCACATAACTAATTCTGATATGTGCTGGAATCAGGTTACTGCGTGCACATTGTTTAGATTCAGATTCACATACTTTTACTAATTTAAACAGGTTGATCCGAAGAACTAACTAAGAAGAACTAAAAAGATGATTGATCATCAAATTGAGCTCTTGATGATAGTAGCATCGCATGCAGCATAGTTTGTGTAAAATTAATTGGAAACATATTAGAAGATTTAGACAAATTGAATTGGAATTAACATCCAAGTGCATGTACTCTTGCTAACAGCACAGTGACGCCTTCCCATAACTATTTGAAAATTGCAGAATATACAAAAAGAATTAATTCTTATTATTTAGACATTGTGCAAGAACGTAAAACTAGTTAGTTTTTTCAAAGTAGATTTAAACAGGATAAACAAATTATTTGCAAACAACAGTGACTCACTGTAACACAGGCGGCTTATCTAAATATAACCCACTTCAGATGAATTGTAAGATCAAGTCGCGGTTCGTGATCGACCCGAAGTACCTGTGCAAGCAGCCCCTTCAAATGAACCAGTTCATAGTGAGCGACGTGGTTATGTGCGACACTGCCAGATATGATGAAGAAATAGTGGAGGAAAGGTCTAACAGCGACTACAACCCGCTGCAGTACATGATGATTGGCCAGCAGTGAAGACCAAGACGAAATGTGATAGTATAGCTTTATCTTTTATAAGTTAAAACGTCCTAATTAGATAAATAAAATTGGTACGAATTAGTGTACATAATAAATATTTATAATCATGCAACTCCTTATGATAATGTTATAATAAATAAGATTGGCTCAAAATAATTCTCCATCATTCTCATTACTTTTGTTCCTGTACTTAATACTCTTGATCATAAGTTGAATCTTGAGTTGAACAACTAGCTGACCTCTTAAGCACCGTGTTTTGCAGCTCTAAGCCTATTATCTAACAGCTGACGTTAGCTGTCGCGCTGTCTTAAAATAGTTGTGTATAAATAGTTTCCGACGCAATACTCGCTACGATTTCCGCCTGGCAGCCTTCTCGTTCCCCACTCCAAACTCGCGATGTCCATCATCCAGTACAGAAAAGCGCTCAAAGCATACGCCAAGCAGCGTCCCGACATGATAGACCTGGCCGTGGGAGACGTGTTGGAAGTGCTCCAAAACGCAGCCAACGGGTGGAGCAAGGGACGAAACACCAGAACCAACGCCAGCGGCTGGTTTCCGTTCGCCATGACCCAGGAGATCCCCAAGCCCGGAGCAGCAGCCAAAGCGGAAGAGTCCAGTGAATACTACGAAAGCGAATCCGAAGAAGAGGCGAAGCCAACTCCAAAGCAAGCGACCGCGGTCCAAAAACAACCCGTTGCAGCCGTTGCACCTTCACCCAGAGTATCTCAGCCTCAAGCAAAATAGTAATAACCGGTTAAGAAAGAAGAAGTAGAGGAATCGTATGAGGAAGAATCCGATACTGATGCGAAGCCAAACGGTGAGCCGAACCAGGCATCCATGAACGAGATAACAGCGAACAAGCGGAAAATCGAGCGCTTCAATCTGAAAATAGTAGAAATACAGAAGCAATTAGCCCGGCTGAAAGCCGGCGAGATCCCAATAATCGATCTTGACATATCCCTCAAGGAGCAGGAAGCCCTCATCAAAGAGGAGAACGCAGAGCTCCTCGAAATTGTTTCAAGCCTGGAACAGTAAATAAAAGACAGCTAAAAACTTGAACTTGAAGCAAAATCCCAGCAATAACAAATGATAAAACAAATTCAAACGTTCGAAAAACAACAGGAGCAAGTTCTTGAATTTGAACAGGAGAAAGCACTTCTGAACCAGAACTTCCAAGAAAAGCTGAAGGAAAAGGACGTTCAGCTCCAAAAACTTGAGGCAACAATAAACATGAGCAGTTTCCAGTCAGAAATCGACTACAAACGCATCAAACAAGAATGCATCTCACTACTCAGAGAAAGGGATAAAGTTGCAGCCGAAAGCGAGAAGAAAGAAGCCGAAACGGGCGGTAAACAACTGGTCGTAACCAAAAGGAAGATCTCTAAGGCGAAACTAGCGCAAATGGACAAAATGTGATACATATGTTAATCTGTTTATTATTATAATATAATTTTTATAACAACTCGAAAACGGTATAAGTTGTATTTTGGATCACTCAATGATTTCGGTGCCTTCAACATGATTCTTTATCAGGAGCAACAAATCATTTCTGGAATCAAGTGCGCGGTTGTAAATCATCGCTGGAATCATTCCAGCTGGATCGGCAAGAGAATACTGAGAAATAAGAGTATTGCTGCCATCTTGTTTGAATATTAAAGTCATGTTCAAAAGAGTGCCTCTAACGCTTTTTTGAGCAAGATACTCATATGGTACTGATTTCATTGTAACTTCAACTTTGTCTTTTCCTACATTTACGTATCCAGTAGCAACGAAATCGCGGTTTGATACAATTGCTGAATTTGTGTTAGAACGAATGATATAATGTAGTTTCAGTCAATTTCTTGGGAGAACTTTAGTCAACATTAGCTCTAAACTTTATCCAAGCTTGGAAACACTTCAGAATAGTTGAACTAACTGATATTGAACCATTTATAGCTTTGAACTTGCATTCAGGAACTGAACCTAGTTTTGATTTACAAACTTTCTTGTAGATTTATTCATCTTCATACTTAGTAGTTTATATTTACTAAATTTGATTTTGAGCTTGTCCAATGCAGATTTCACGTTATGATTAATCTAACTATATTTGTAAAGGTTACATTGAAGTGGGTGAATATACATAATGTTGCACATATTACTATAGTAAATTAATGTTCACGTCTAAGTCATTTGTACATTAAACACTATCTGAAATGTACAATTATTTCATAAATGTACAATTTTACTTATATACAATTATTTCTTTGACTTGTTTTGGTGATTTTATAAATTACCAAAATCATTTTGATATAAATAAGTGTTAGTTAAATAGTGTTAGTTACATTTTTGCGAAATAATTACATGAAATTGCGCATTCCATTTACATTAATTGGAGAGCTGAAAAGTTACAGCGAGAAGTACCACATCATCAACATTCATTTTGTTTTCCACTCCAATTCTGGACGTTGGGAAGTTAATTCAAGTAGTGATTGTACAAAGTATATGAGGAATCGAAGCAAAAAATTAAGGTTGCCTGAGACTCCAGACCTTAAAATTACGAGGAATATCAAAAATTTTTTTCGAATAGAAGGTGAAACTAATATGTATGCTCAAATGAATTGATCAAAGCGAAACAGGAGTATGCTGGTATGGGACCGTTTAACAATTTTATTTAATCAACTGTATACAGCTAGAAACTGCAAAATAATTAATGAGCTTAATAATGTCTCTTAAAATAGTAAATCTGATTTTCAGTTACGAGGCTGTATTCGTCATCTTTCTTGAGTAGATCATACCACACTTGAATCACTTCAGAAATTACAAGAATCGTTCCAGTTCAACTATTGAATGAAATAAATTTTACTGTTTAATATTTTTTACCAGCATTAAACAATTAATAATGATAACCAGCTGCAATTATCAATAAGTGTGACTAACCTTGTGTATAGCGTGGACCTTCAAAAATATTCCAACTTTCAATTAATTCATTAAGAATTATGAAATCGGAAAATATAACTAGTCAGCTTAGCCAACAATAATTAACTGGATACATATTTGGTATAAGACTATACCATATATGTATTGATCTCAGTCAATTCAACCTAATAGCTGAAATCCGCCTTTTCATAATTTCTCAAATAAGTGTTCTAAATTTAATTTATATTATTCATAACTGCATCAATATGACGAGTTTTAATCAAAATACACAGCAACATTATAGTTTCGACTCTCACTCCACGTGATAATAAATTATTAATTTATAAATATTTATGAGCATAATTTAATCAATAAGCAAGCTCAATGGTCTATGTTTCAAGAATGACATATATTAAGTGCAGTTAACATAATTGTAGTCTTTAAGTATTTAAAGCTTTATTGATCGTTTGAAATATGGTCGTTGAAGTCAATTGGCAAGTCAATAAAGTCAATCAAGAAAATATTATTTTCGGAATTAAATGCAATAAATAGATCACAATATGTTTGTAACACGTTACTATAAAGTTAGCCCTGTACAGCCTAATTCATTAATAACTCAAAATTTACATTCATTGATGATTCATATTTATTCAAATATTAAATATTCAGAGTTTCTATTGCATACTATAAATTCTTAATAATCAATTAAGCTAATTATACAATATTGTAATTTACCACTTCTCTTCTTTCAATATCAAATATAATTGTCTTACAATGATCCAAATATTTAATAAATTTTAAATGATATAATAAATGATTAACATAGCTATTTTATACATATATGTTTCGGTTATTAACTTGCAAACTATTTATTACAGTTATATTCATAATAATTAGTAATCATTTAATTCTATCTTGATGCAGAGAGTAGTAAGTCCAGATCCATATCATTATTTGCATTAAATTTAGTTCATGTATATAAATCTTACATTTAATAATTTTAGTAATATACACCATCTCAGATATTTCACTTTGAATGAAATAGAATATAACTTTGCTCTATTATAATTTAAATATATATTTGCATTAATTAGATAACTAATATAACATATTTGTATTTTAATTCAAATTAATATATTTCTTCTTTAAATTTATAATATAGTTAATTTCGAGTTTTACAGCTGTTAATTAAGTTCTCCCAGAAATTTACAAAAATATACTTTGTTGCATAAGCTCCTTATAGATTAATTTTTTTCGCAGGTCCACAAAATTAGGAGCTACAGTTGTTATCACATATTAAAATATATCGAATACTTTAAAGTAAAATTAACAAATTACTTAGTATTTTATAATTATAATAGTTAAATATATTAAAGCTTCATTCTTCAATGCGGTCATTATTAATACTGTGTAGGCACAGAACTCATCAAAATTATAGAAAATTATATTTACACTACGGAATGGAAAAGTGAAGTGAAATTAATAAATTATAATACTTGAGCCAACCTGAGATAATTAATAAATTTTAATCACTTCTATTAAACTCCTATAGCAAAATTATAACATTAGCTACCCTATTATATAAATCATGATTTTGAAAACTAGACATTTTTGTCTAAATAATAGGAAATAGTTGTAAACATTCATTTAGTCTGATTTACAGATTGTGTATTCTGTTATTACTAATTTAAGTTTTAACTATCTACCACTTATGATACAACTTACGTATCACTTAATGAATTATCAACAAATTAACAAAATTCTTTGTATTATTGAAACTGCTATTATGATAATAAATTAAACGTTATATAACAACATGTTTTGGCTTCGATTTAGCATTACTTTACTGTGTATTTACCAGTTTTATAAATTTTGAATTTATTCCAAAATTCTAGTTCTGTCAAGACCTTTAACTTAATTAACTTGTTTACTAAATAGCATTGTGAAATATATTATGTTTCCTATTTCATGTTCTATTTATAAACAGTGTATTCGCGTAATAATTTTGCTAGGACTTTTGAAAATACAAAATTAATACTATCGCTAAGAAGCGTCACATCATTTGTGGATTTAACTTGTTTGGAGATATCGCCGCATGAAAATAGAGTTGGGAAATCGTCTGTTATTTGCTAATCTGCCTCTTAATTCAGTAATTTCGAGTTTATGCTATTTACTTTTGTTTTTACTGTGTTTATTTTTGCAATAGGTTAAATATCTGTAATAATGTTTTAATTTTGTTAAGATTCAGTTATCTCTTTTTAATCGTTTGGGCTTAAATTATTAAAAGCTTATTCAACTGGTTCTGATAATCCTGCTTGTTGCACAGCGTTGGTGATTACATTTATATAGTCCATGAGCTATTATACTAAATCAGTGAGATTTGTTCCGAATTGGTTTATTTCTTGAGGTTGGATGTTAAATTATTTTTGAATTTCTTCTGTTATTTGATTCGTTTAATTTTTGATTCGTTCGTTTTCTTCTTTTAATTCTTTATTTTCGTTTTGGAGAGTTTAAAGTTCTCGTTTTACGTTCTCGTTTTCAGTTTTTTGAACGTCCTTAATTTGTTGCTCGCCTAAATTCGTCCTTAGTACTTCATTCTTGTGTTTAAGTTCATCTATATTTGATTTTAAGGTCTAAATATTGGATTGAGATTCGTTAAATTTTGCTTGGATGTCGTTTAGCTCCTGTTTGTGCAGTTGCTCCACGATTGTGATTTGTTTGCTCAGCTACTCGTTTGTTAATGATTTTTCACTTATCAAATTGGTCAATATTTTAATATAATCAGCTTACTGCGTATTCTCAATTTACAAATCAGAGATTTTAGTTTGTTGCTCCTCAAATAGAGATTTATTCTCAGATATTATTAGCTTTAAATCGTCTATTTTCTTCCTGTGAATTATTATCTCCTCTTCCTAAATTGAAATATTTTTTTACGCGAGTGTACTGTGGTCGCCAAGCCAACTTTGATTTCAAAAAATACTAACTATTTCAAAACTATTTTTTGTATTAATTTTAACTATATATTAACTCAATGTTTAGTAGCGTCTCCTTTCTATTTTATTACTTCTTCTAACCTTTTGGGCATAGAGTCAATCAAATGATTGATGATATCTAACGAGATTTACTCCAACGCCCTCTTTACTTCTTCATTTAATAAGTCATATGTGGTACATTCTTCAGGGGAAATGTTTGACTTCAGTGGATTCCAGCAGTGAAAAAGTGGATTTAAGTCTGGACTCATTACTGGAAAGCGATAGAGCTCAATGTTGTTAGCAGTATAAAAGTTTTTCATATACTTACTAAAATGTGTCGGGGCGTTATCTTGTTGCAACTTCAAGTTATGCTATTAAGTGATGGAAGTGTAACTTGTCTGAGAACTTAAGAATTGACAATTGAATTCATGGTCGTACCGCACGGCATAAACCATAATGGACCCTTATATCTATAGCTAATCGTACTATAGATCATGCACGAAAACAGTCCATATTTTACACTTCGAGAAAATACTTCGGATTCCACTCGTCTTTAGGTGTTCTGAGCACTCTACTCGCTCGATTTGCATAGCATTTTGAGCGATACTCATCGGTATACTAAAAAGTTCTCCAATATTCAATTGGTTGTTTCAGGTTCATTCGAGCAAAGTTCAAACTTTCCAATTTATGCTTTTCGGTAAGTTTTGGCTTTATCTTAGCAACATAGAAGCTTAAACTGAATTTGGCCAGGAGACGAGATACCGTTGTTAGAGACATGGAAATTCCACGAAGGGCTTAGTATTTTTCAGCTATGATTCGTCGAGTTTCGAATCTATGGCTCTGGCGATATTTAACAACGCGAAAATCTCAGCTTAGTCAAATTTTCTGACACTATTATCGGCATGAGAAGCTTCTAGCTTGCCTGTAACTTCAAAGTGCTTAAAAATGGAATAAACAGTTTGGAGACTACATTGAAGGCAACAAGCAATGTATTTCTTGGTTGCAACAGTTTGTGATTCTGTTTCTCACATTCTCATCATTATGCGACGCTCTTGTATTGTGATCCGTCGGCTTCGTGTGTGCTTCGTCATTTGAAGGATGAAGTGAAAAAGAAATGAACCGCAGAATTAATTGAATATGTTATAATTAGCATAAATACAGTGATTTAATTTTCAAGCGCAATTATTACATAAACATTTGTTAAAATCAAAGTTGGCTCGGACACCACAGTAAGCCTATCCTATAGAATCTACTATTCCATTTAAAAAGTTTCTATTATCTTGTTACTTTCGTTATTTTATGTTTATACCTGAGAAACTTACATTTACGCAAACTAATTATACAAATTCTCTAAATCATCATTTAATGCACTGTTCACAATAATTTACTAATCTAACAAGGCTCTAACACTGATTTTCTCAGAAATAGCGTTTTAAAGTTCGAATTATAGTAACTATACTGTTAAATCTTTACTTTAAAGCAAAGCAGCCACAGATACATTCATTTGGAGTGAAGATTTAATTTTAACTCAGATTGAAATTACATGAGTTAATAAAAAATAATATATTAGAGTTATATACGTAGTTATATGATCACTTTTACATTTTCTATGTTTTCATTTCCACTTTGAGAATTCCACTAGGAAATATCTCTTGATCGAAACCAATTGATTTTGGCTGTTTTGTTTATCTTGAAAGTACTGGCTGCACTGGCTCAGAACCAGGCGCCAGAAGTTGTCGTTCACGTTTGCGTTCTCTACGTATTCAATGAGTTGCCTTTTACTGAATCTGTCGAACATCTCCGGGCTCTCTTTCTTAAAACTTTTCTAAAGTGATGTGCGTAGAGCTAAGTCGAAGCAATGATCTGTCGTTGTGCAGCGTGGTTCGTGCAGTTTCTGGGAGCACATTTGTGTTTTTGTTACCAACTTATCATTAACAGGAGTATCACTGTCTATTGACACAATAGACATGTCCTTGGACGAGTTTTCTTTCTGAGTTTTCTATTTAATTGGTGTGCGAAAAGGTTGGCTATATTTTAGCGGCGCTGGAGAATCTCTTATTGAGTCTTGCGCTTTAACTTAGGAAAACTAAAACTTAGTTTGATCTATTAAGTTCTGTGGCTAAATTATGTTTTGTGGATCTAGATTAAATGCTGATTAGGACAGTTCGTGATCAACTATTGGTTATTCTTGATCTATCATATTATTTGGTTCCATATATTGTGGTTACTCTTAAATTTAGGTTTCATTTTACTGAATTTCTGTTTGTTATAAAATAGCTTGATTTTAAACTAGTTCAGGTTACATATTTTCTTAATAATTTGTTTTTTATTTAATTATGTTAAGTTTAAAAATCTAATCAACTTTTTAACAAAATAGTTTGTATTCTTTTCCTAATTATAAAAGTTGATCTGAAGGAATCATTACATAGTAACTAACAATGCACTCTTTTAATTGATATTAACAAAGCTCAAGAGAATTTTTGAAATTGTTAGTTATTGTTTCCCAAAATTAGTTAATAGAAATATATTTGTGTTCAATTAATTAACTAGTCAAGTAACATGCTTCAAGTATTTTAAGAGAATATTATGATAACTCGTCAAAGCATTAGTGTTTCTAGATTATAGTATGAATAAGTAGGTTTAGATTTAAATTAAAAGCTTCTAATTTTTAATTACATACAGTTATTGTATAAAATTGATTGATATCAGTACTTGTAAATTGCATAAATGAAAATTCTTAGTTAAAAAAGGATAACATTTTATTTACTTCAGCCTTTTGTAACTCTTTTGCTTATTATTCTTTTAAAGTTTTGTTTAATTGATTTTCTTTTTATTAAGGAATTTATGATTCAGAGACAACATTATTTGTTTATATATCAGTTTCTTAGTCGGATGCGTTTGTATTTAACTACAGATCATTCTATTACGGTACTATATTTGAAGTTTAAGATATTACTGCAATCTAAGTTTTCATGTCAATTTCTTAATCTGAAGTATTTTTATTTTACTGTACTTGTTAGATTACTTAGGTTTGCTTCTCTTAATAGTCTAGAAGCTCTTGAATGTACTGTCTAAGGTCGTAGCTGAACTGTCTGATCTACTACGGCTCAATGTTGAGCTCGTTTGCTAATTCCTATTTTATGAAGTTGATTTGAGCCTGTATCTAGACATTTTCATCTACTTGTCCTTACAGCTGACTCTGCATATGAGCGTTTTCTCTTTTAGTTTGTTCTAACTAGTCCACCAATTCTTGCTGTTATTGTTACTATTGAGCAAGCTACTCTTTAAGCTATTGGTTCTCGGCCGCGAGTTATTAATTATTTAAAGTAAGCTCTTGTTTATTTATGTTCACAATTTCGACTTGCTTTTGCAGTGCGTTTATTTGCTTCAAGTTGTTCGTGTTTTCCTTCACGTTGCTCTGTTCGATTTGTTTCAGCCTATATTCTTCCATTTCTTGGTGTAGTAGTTAAAGCTTGCTTTTTAGCATTTCGTTATCCCTTTAACTGCCCTCCAGTTATCTCTACATCTCGGCCTTCTGGTCCTCGAACGTTTGTTTCTCTGCGTCGAATTGCGTTTGCTTCTCGAACGCGTCGTTAAGATCGTTTTGGACCTGAAGTTTCAGCCGCTCGTTTTCGGCTTGAAGTTCAGTTGATTAATTCGCGTGGACGTTTTCCAGCTAATTCTGGAGTTGTTCGATTTCATGCTGAAGGTGCTCGTTGATGGATTTTTATTCTTGTAGCAAGGTATTAGCACTGTTAGTGTCTGATAGTGCATTTTACAGCTGCATGCTCTACAGCCAGATGGTCTGCTCCTTGCTCTTCAGAAGAATTCGATCGTGGTTCATTTAAAGTGGAAATATGAAAGTGGACGAGTTTTGAGGGTTTGTTAATATTGGTGGTTCAATTTTCGTGAACCTAAAATGGGTTCCAATTATTCCAGACTAGCATGTAACCTAAGTATTATATAATGTTCCAAGAAAAACTAGTAAAAGCAGATACCATAGTTAAAAAGATAGAAAATAAGAAAACATTACCTTACTTGTAAGGGAGTTGCTTATTTGCTAATAAGTACGTCCATAATGTATATTGGGAAAATACAGAATTTGGATGAACCACGGTTAAAAAGTGTGTTATTTGTATCATGCTTATAAGGTAGTTTTTCATTATGGAACTCCCTTACCTTCCAGAATATAAAATTATAATTCTTAATTGAACAAGAATAAATATAGGACCATAATAAATTCACTCTGATTACGATTTGTTTTTATCATCATTGTTATCTAGGTTCAATTCGTAGAAAACTGCGTGTATCATATCAAAATAATCTATAATTTAGTTTTACGTCATATTCTTGAACGTTTGATCAAAATATTCTTGGTATCTTTAAGCAGTTGTGAAATTAGTAGTTACAGTATCTCTGAAATCGAATTCAGTTGCCTTGAATAGTTGTTGACTTAATTCCATTGCAAAGTCTCTCCAAAGATAAATGTTTTACCCTGTGTAGTCTAGAACTCCGTCCGTGCACAGGTCATAGAGAATTGTATAAGTTGCATAACAAATAAATTTATCGGACGGATTATTGGCTAACTCATATACCATAAATTGATTTTTATTCAATTCTTCTTATAACACTTTAATTAAACTTGTTTTATATAATTTATAATAATACTTAGCTTTTAAGTCATCCAGCTGTTGTTAGTGTAATTGCAATGTGTCTTCCATTATTGTAAATTGTTTATAAATTTGATTTACTTAAATGCAAAAATTCTTTTGGCTATCGTTTTTTATAATGCAATAATCTCTATATTTCTAATATTTTAAATCTTAGCTTTTTCTAATTACATCGCCAACACATTGGGTGTAATAATTATATTGTTTGAATGAGTTTTCGTTCAAATATTTTGCTGCAGAATCAATATCAGAATAATCGTCTTTGACTTATTACCACGCAGCAACGATATTCATTTTTTCAGTGGTGGTTTTAATTTCGTTGTAATTAAGACGCTGGTAGGTTTTCAAATAGTAGTCCTATCCTTTTTAGCATGTTGAGACCACACGTTTCCAAAAACTTTGTTGCACTTGCTTGCTGGAAGTGCACACTTTGTTGTTGATCAAGTCGCACAACTAACTCGGCTAGTGTCCATCGTAGTTTTCTTTGAATATCGACCGAAATGCATCTTTAATGGCTACAGTGAACTCGGTATAATCTGACCATTTGTAAATTCTTTTCTTTTACCAATCTTATGATTTGTCTATAACTTCCACTTTGTGTTGAATATTTTAATTAAACATAAACTAAATATTATCTAATTATCGGAAATTAATGTGAATCTGGCTTCCATCAGTTAAAGTCGCGTCTAATAAAGTTTTGAATAGAAGTATAATGTATTGACAATATCTACCAAATTGACTTGCTAATATTTCCCACAATAAGTTCTATTCAATAGTAGTCAATCTGCTTACAAGATAGCATAACATAAGTGGATTGTTTACTTAGTTTATAACACAGTTCAATTGATTCAATTCCATATATTTAATGAGATTGTGTTTCAAAAGGATCACAAACGGTTCTATCTAGAACGACAAGTCCAAGATTTGTGATATTTGTTCAAATTGTAGAATCAGCGCTCTAAGATACTGGTTATTAGAAATCTGATATTGGGCGTCTTCTCTTTGGTGCTGCACAACTGGATTGTCTTGACCATTGTGTGTGTCCATAGCCGGGGAGCAAAACGCCGTGTCTTGGCAAGTGTGTTCGCACTGATTGGTTCCCTCTGCTTTGTATGCGGTTTCTTGCTGGTCGTAAACGGCAGAAGAAATACTGTCTGCAATCGAAATTAGGGAATACTCTCTGTGCTCTTCTTGCTTCATATGGACATCCGTAGCTGGCTCTACTTTGACGGTCTATCTCATCTGCTGTTCCAATTGTTGGTTACGCAATAGAAGTTGTTAATTGGCTTCTTTCGCCCGCTGTAGTTCCTGTCGCATGGCGTCGATGTCTATGTGGCCGTAGTTGTCTGTGCGTTGAGCTTTTTGAGAGTTTTTCAGTCTTTGTGGTTCGATCTGATTTAAAGGAGACTGCATTCGGAGTGATAAATAAAGGGATAACAGTAAATTTGTAGCGCGTTCAATCAAATACCTTTTACAATAACGCCACTTCATGATGACAGAAGATTTATAAGAATGGTTGGAAAACTTCGGATCTAGCACTAAACTTAGCAGCACCCTTAAAGAATCTGATGAAAAGCAAAATGCTCAAACAACCAAATATTAGGAAGTGTAATAACTAATACCTCCGAAACCAAAGTAAACGCAGGTTGTAGTACCATAGAATGAACAGCATGAAGAAATTATTTGCTAGCAGCCAGCTATGAAGGCACCTGATACGGCAAATATTGCTCTGAATACGCAGTAGTAGAACCATAATCTTGTTAAATTATTTTCAATATTTACATATTAATATTTTAATTAAATAGCAAGTTAAATCACTCTCAAACCCTCTGCGCTCTGTTCTTCTTCATCTGTAAGCACCCTTTAACACTAACCAAAACAGTTGCAACAACAGCCAAACATCCGCTCCCAACGCTAATTCCAATGATGAACTAGTTTGTACTTTTGGTCGTTTTAACACATTAACCGTTTTAAAGTATATAATTCGTAGTGCAGTTGTAGTAAACGGTTGATTTTCCGTCCAAATACGCGTCCCCGTTCAGACAATTTGAGCATTTTTCAAAGCATTAATTATTGAAGTAGATGAAACTATCGTTCGTGCACGTTTACGTGCACTTACCAGCTTTAACGTCTACTGGTAAGCTGCATTTGCAATCGCAATTAGCAGTGGATGTGTTATTTATGGTGTTTGAGCACGAAGAATCGCACTGAGCGAGACAGTGATGTGTTATGGTTAAGACCATTGGTGGGGTGCTAGACGGACACTTGAAATAATATTTAGAACCATCTAAAGCAATGACGTAATTTGATCCATCTGCGTCCGTAATATTATCAACACAAATTCCATGAAAAACACGTTATGATGATTTACAAGTACAAAAAGATAATTACACGGCCATTGAATCTTTTTTGCACCAACACACAGTTAAATTCGCACAATAACCTACGTATACAGCTGTGTTAGTTTCATCTAGCTGCTTTTACGCGAAATTTGCAGTTGAGACGAAATACTGAATATCAATCGTGCTTGTGTAATTGTACAAAAACGAAGATGTTTATGAAACGAAATCAGTTTCGGATATGTTAAGAGTTTTGTTATAATATTTAACAGCAAAAGTATCATCAACTTAAGTTAAATTATAAACAACAAAACAATTATCAAAAGAAGCGCATAAAGCAGCTTAGTTTCCAATAGTAACGCCTGAAAACTATTTAATCAGTAAATTACTTGCTGATATTTATGTTGCCGCTGCTATCTATAAGATTTATCCAGAGGCTGTTAATTTATAATTAATTTCGACATTTGAAAGTTAAATATATGAGCTTGATAAAGCCATATTGCTGTACTATGCAGTTGAGACAAGAAGCTATGCAATTATTCTGGAATCTGCGACTTATAAATATTTTGTTGTTCCAAATATAACCATAGAAACGCCTTACTTCACTGTTATATTAATATTTGAAGTAGAGACATCAGTTGACGCTGAATTCGATACCAATCCAAAAGTCATAGCAGAATTATCATGTGTTAAAATCATAGTCACATTATTTAGTTGCAATATGGATATTGAGGCAAATAGAAATGATTCACTAGTGTATTAAAAATCAATAAAAGTTGTATTTACGATTTTAACAACTTCTGTGGAATCTAAGAATATTTATTTGATCCTTGTAACAGCTTAGAATGATTTGTTTATTATATTATTATTAAAACACACACTAACGTTATATTATGTGTCAGCATCAACTGTAACTACACCTTGTACATCGGTAGGACAAACAGTAATTACATAATTAATGAGATTTATCATATTATGAAATAGGAGTGGTTTTAATCTGAAAAATGAAAATGAAAACATATAGTTTATTCATATAATAGAAAACACTCCAAATGTAAAAATTTTTTCAATTTTTAGTTTAAATACATTTTCATTTTTAATTCATATACCGTTGTCTTACTTATATTTCGTTGCTGAGTTGAAAGACATATGATTAAATCAAAGATTAATTATATTGATCAAACATACACAAATAATTAACAATCTGGGATAATTTTTAAGTATAAAAAGAAACTCACCGATATTTCTTGAATGACTAAAATTCACAGAAAGCTGTATGAGTCATATCAAAGTAATCTATTATTTAGTCTTGTGACATATTTTGGAATGTCTGGTTAAAATAATCTTAGTATGTTTAAGCAGTTGTGCATTCAGATATAGTTATATTAGTGAAATCAAATTAATTTGTTTCTTGTAATTATTTACTTAAATAAACAGCTACATATCTCCATAAAAATATTTTTGATTAAACGTCGTCATCCTTTTTATTCCATAAACCACATAGATAAGAATAAGTTGCATAACATATTAATTTATCAGATGGATCATTCGCTAATTCATATGTAAAAAATTAGTTTTATTCTAAATATTCTTATAAAACTTTTATTAAATTAAATTTAAATAATTTATAATAATATTAGCGTTTTAAGTTGTCTAGTTGTTACATATTTTCATGTAATTTTTAATTATATTCAATTAATGTGATTTATTTGTATATTTAATTAATTTATAAACAAAACTATTTGGGATTATTTTTTTTCAAAATATCATAATTTCCATACTTTACATACTTTAAATTTAAACTATTGTCTATTTCATTTTGAACATCTTATACATAATAATTCTATTTTTATAACATATTATCAATTAAACAATTTGCGTCTGTTTCTGGGCATATTTATTTTAGTTATTACCACGCAGCAACGATATTCATTTTCTCAGTGGTGGTTTTAATTTCGTTGTAATTAAGACGCTGGTAGGTTTTCAAATAGTAATCTTATCCTTTTTAGCATGTTGAGACCACAAGTTTCCAAAAACTTTGTTGCACTTGCTTGCTGGAAGTGCACACTTTGCTGTTGATCAAGTCGCACAACTAACTCGGCTAGTGTCCATCGTAGTTTTCTTTGAATATCGACCGAAAGGCATCCTTAATGGCTACAGTGAATTTAGAATAATTCGACCACTTATATATTCTTTTCTTTTACCAATCTATTTCTTCTGGAATTACTTTATCATAATTTTTAACATTCAAAAATTAAAAATTCATTGTGTCTAACTATTAAAAGTTTGTTTCCATACACTATATATTGACACTAAAAATTCTATTAAGTAACGTTTTAAATAATAATTTGATGTAGTGAGAATATCTGCCAAATTGACTTGCTAGTATGTCCCACAGTTATTTTTATTGTAATTCATCAATTCTGCTTACAAGATAACATAGAACAAGTGGATTATAGTTGTTGAAACGGCAATCAAAAATGTTTAGTGCCATTTATTTTATAATGTTGTGTCTTAAAAGGATCACAAAAGGTTCTATCTAGAATGACAAGTCCAAGATTTGTGATATTTGCTCAAATTGTAGAATCAGCGCTCTAAGATACTGGTTATTAGAAATCTGATACAAGGCGTCTTCTCTTTGGTGCTGCACAACTGGATTGTCTTGACCATTGTGTGTGTCCATAGCCGGGGAGCAAAACGCAGTGTCTTAACAAGTGTGCTCGCACTGATTGGTTTCCTCTGCTTTGTATGCGGCTTCTTGCTGATCGTAAACGGCAGAAGAAATACTGTCTGCAATCGAAATTAGGGAATACTCTCTGGGCTCTTCATGCTTCAGATGGACATCCGTAGCTGGCTCTACTTTGACGGCCTATCTCATCTGCTGTTCCAATTGTTGGTTACGCAATAGAAGTTGTTAATTGGCTTCTCTCGCCCGCTGTAGTTCCTGTCGCATGGCGTCGATGTCTATGTGGCCGTAGTTGTCTGTGCGTTGAGCTTTTTGAGAGTTTTTCAGTCTTTGTGGTTCGATCTGATTTAAAGGAGACTGCATTCGGAGTGATAAATAAAGGGATAACAGTAAATTTGTAGCGCGTTCAATCAAATACCTTTTACAATAACGCCACTTCATGATGACAGAAGATTTATAAGAATGGTTGGAAAACTTCGGATCTAGCACTAAACTTAGCAGCACCCTTAAAGAATCTGATGAAAAGCAAAATGCTCAAACAACCAAATATTAGGAAGTGTAATAACTAATACCTCCGAAACCAAAGTAAACGCAGGTTGTAGTACCATAGAATGAACAGCATGAAGAAATTATTTGCTAGCAGCCAGCTATGAAGGCACCTGATACGGCAAATATTGCTCTGAATACGCAGTAGTAGAACACGAATCCTGTCAATCTCCAGCAAAATCCGTAAATGCACGCTAATGCGCAGTAAAACGTAGCAATAGACTTACGGCTGCATGCGCTTTAAATTTGCGAAAACACACGCGTAAACAGAGTAAACGCCGAATAAAGAGCAATCATCTTGAAAACCCTTTATAATTCTAAAACTAAATAAACAAATAACAATATGCAATAACCAGCCAACCAACCATAACCCGAACAGAATATCTCACCTTTAATACCCATGCCAAATACCTCATTGTAAACCCCTTCAGTTATAAACTAAACGACACATAGAACATATTAACTTAAATAAAACAGTGCTTAAAACAAAACCCAAATCACCAAATCAACCCAAAACGCACTAAAAACGCACAACCCAATCATCGCCCAGTTCCAGGTTGAAAACGAATGCGTTTCCATCAGTGAAAGTGAAAACGAAACGGTGAAGGAAAATGTTTTCTTTAACGCGCTCAAATCGGGTCTCCTTTAATTGCAAATTCAAACAGATTAAATGAGCGAAAGTTAAATTATAATATTAATTAATTAACTGAATCTGAACGAAAGCGATTATTTATGGAAAAAATGCGCTGAACAACTCGGAAAAAGCACCGAAACTGTTAAATCAAACTACTTGGAGTACAAAATAAAATACAAAAGTGCACCCGAAAAATAAAATATAACACAACAGGAACTGCTCAACGCACTGCACACAGCACTCAAAAATATGAATATCGACACAGAAGTCGACACAAAATAGTTCTGCACATACATAAAACTCCTGCCAAACCAAATTCAATCAATGATCATGAACAACGTAGCACAATTACTTCAAACAAAACCTGAAATAATACTACAACAATTCAAACTAATTGAACTGAACGCGGATACCGCATTAGATAACATATTTGATATAACTGCTCAAACTGAACAAGAAAAATAAATAGCTAATCAATAACCACCTACATAATAATAACAAGTTCAAAGATAAATTTAATAATTTAAACCTCACATTTATTAACCTAACATTAATTAACCTTTCACATTCGAATAATTTATAGAAACTGTAAAAATGGTGTTGCCAGCTACTAAAGACATGTAAAATCAATAAATTCTCGATTAAATTAATAGTTTATCTAATACTATGAAAGCAACAGTGTTTAATATGGTTGCTGCTAAGTTAAATGTTAGGAAAATGTTCATAATATAATACTATTCCAAAATCACATAGTAAGTTAATATTTTCTAATAATAACTAAAATAATAACTCACAATGTAAGAAATCAAAGCTATTTAAGAATAACTTCGTGATGTAAGCTACTACGGTACACCACTTCAATAAATAGCATCTGAACTTAAAAATAAAAAATGCGTGCACGTAGATGTCGATGATTAATAAATAATCGAAGTAATCAAGAAATATTACATAATTTTGTATGGAAAACACGGAGAAATGTAATCGAATAATGTATAATATGGTAAACCAAGCGTTAAAGCAAAACAGCCAAATCAGAATAAGTAAGTTAAAGAAAAATAGCGTAAAAGCAGTAATTAAGTGTTATCAACCGAAATGTTCATGTTACTTTTCAAATAAGTTCTTAAATCATTTGAAAACTCTGATCCAAATTTGAATAAATTTTCATATAGTAATTTGTATTATTATGTTCATTAGAAGCAATTGGTTGACGAAACGATAGTAAAAATTGCGTTGGCGTCCAACAAAGAATTATCTGACATAAGAAAGCAGTTCAAGCATATTGAGCAGCAACTTTCGCAATTATCCGAGGATGACTAGGAGATAATCCGTTTTCACATAAACTCTAAGGCTTTCGATTCTCAAACTACAAATTAGTTGGTCACCTTTTTGCATAAAGAGAACCAGATTAGTAAATTAGTTCCTGCTTCTCAAATTCGCTCCTTCATTGTTGAGTATAAGGCCAAATCTGCAAAGGACTCCGTTCAACAGGTTACCACTCTGGTTACCGAAGAAACACCCGTCATCATCAATAAAGAAGCCATCACCCGCGACCTAGCCAACGCCTTCGATTCTGACTCAGAGTCTTCCTCTTCTCCCTCTTAAAAATAGTAATCAAACATATCATAACGCTAAAAATCAAATTCTTCAAATTAATCTTCCTAATAAAATTAATATTCAAATTCATCATCTTCCACCTCTTTATCATCTTCCTCAAATTCCACTTCTTCATCCCCAAAACCTTAACCTTAGATAAATGTGTCCCTAACCGGCTTTTTAACCGAGATTCCCCCGAAACCTTAACCAGACCTTAACCGGACCTTAAGTTTCGAGCAGAATTACGCCCTGGGTCTGCGTCACGCGTCCAAGGTCGTTTTCGGGAAGGATTTCAGCGGGAAAACGGACAAACAACTCGTTTTATTCTTGAGGAACGCGATCAACGCCCAAAACGTGAAGAAGTTCTGGGGGATTGTCCAACAGTAAACGGGAAAGGGCTTCGAATATTTTTAAATGGAATTCTAAAGGTGCATTTATTTACAATTGGAACAAGAGGACATTTATAAAATATATTAACACCTAAAAACTATTGATGAAAAAATTGACGAGAAATACATAAACAAAACGGTGCACTGGATCAAAAAGAACGTTCTAGGGGGAAAGGACGTGTTCATCAACGACATAATCAAGATCATGCGCGCGAAAAAAGTGGTCAAGTGAAAAGATTTAACAGTTTTGTTTTTTAAAGAAGCAATTTAGATCATCTATTTAAAAATAATCAAAGTTCAATGTTTTTATATACTATTGTAAACAACGGTCGAAGTTATAAAAACTAACATAACAGAATGTCAGTTTTCATATTATGATAACTATTTACAGATTACTATTTCTCATTACTATTCCTCAATTTTAATTCTTTTGTATTGCGAGAGGGAAACATGAACATAAAAGATCATAAAAGAGTCAAAACATTTTAAATATTGTAGGTAAAATGTAGAATACAGTGATAATCAAAATTAATCACTTAATAGCATATTTAATCAACTTAAATGGAAGAGAAATTACTTCGAAAGCAAAAACAGCAGCACCAAAGGAGGCTATAATAACTATGACTTTTTTGATAATAATATGTCATTCCATCCTGTAATTACAACAAATTTTTGTTTATAATATTAAAATCCTTTATTCATTGGAACATTAACGTATTAACCTTACATATTTAATGTGGAAAGTAATTATTATGGTGATAGTTATATATTTCTATATAAATTCATTTCTTCAATATTTTTTACATCCATTTGGCGTGATTACGAATGTTACTGTAATTTGCTTCGGCTATCTTCAAATTTAGCATTTATCCTTCAATTTTACTATGTAATGATTGTAACTATAAGCGATTGTCACAAATTAAAAGAGCGAGTTAATAATATGCATGTGTATCTTCATCATATTCAACGGGAACATTTATTGCTATATCACTGTCAAATGAAACTAATTTTGATGATATTAACTAAGAACTAATCTAACTACCGTTTGGCTTATTAAATAACGAAGATCTGCTTTGACACTTCCACCAATGTTAACGATAAGACATTATTGGGAGTGTTTAATCAAACTTAGTAACGGATTAAATATTTTCACTATTTTAAGATCTGTTTAAAATATCACAATACAAACTTTAAACACTTTCATTAAACATTAAAGTAAAAATTCAACTTTTATGTATTAGTATTATTGATTTTTAAATGAATAATTGTTCATTTCAAATTTAGAAATAATTAAACATATTTAAACAACATTAAACATTATATTAAACTTATGATAATATTTCCATTATTTTTATACTGAATACTTTTTACTTTTATGTTTAATTGACTTCTGGTATTTAAAAAGGAAGTAAAGTAATTGTATTTATATTCAACTTTATAAAACGTAAGGCAACAATTTAAAAATACTATAATTAATTACAATGTAAAATAAAGAACGATTAGCTCAACGGTCAAAACGTTAGAACTGAAGAGGCACTGCTGGAATACCAACTTTGTATGGTCGATGATGGATTCATTCCGTTGCGCTTCTCGTTCCTCGACGCATAATACATCCTAAGATGCGGTTTGGCTAAATCGGTTGTGGGTAGTAAAATATTCCAATTCAAAGTGTCATCAATGAGCCTCCAGGATTTGAAAATTGCAACCATCATTACTTCCTTTTAAACGCAGATGGCACTACTTAGGTGGATTCCAGTATAGATGCAGCCGCGTTACACCCTGGATGTTTGTATCCGATTCGTTAGTTATTTTGGTTGCGCCCAACGTACATAGGTGTATCTTAAACTAATGATCATTCGTGTGGACTTACAGTGTCCTGTACAGATAAACTAAAGTTAAGTGAGTGGGATATATAAATTTTATTCACTTGTTATTTTCATTCTTATTTTTCTATAATTAATACAAAAGTGTAAAATATAATAAAATTATATATAAATTGTATATAAAATTGCTTTCACAAATCAAATTTATCAATGTTAGATGCAATTTTTAGCTTTAAATTCTTATTCTTTTAAATTTGTGGTCTGATTCTAGAGTAAATGACAGGAGTGATTGTTACTACTACGCAAACGATTATAGAAACAATTCCTAGGTAAACCACCATATTTTCGGCCTTTTATTTAAATATAGTGAGATCATTTTTATATAGTGGAGCAAATGGTACTTAATCAATTGTTTTACCGTTAATGTTGAAATAAATAAATTAAAACAATTGATAACCAGGAGCTTCCTTTGCAAGATAGCTTTGAACCCATTTGTATTACTCAATATTTATTGGAAGTGTAATATTGTACTAAAATTCCAATTGTGTGAAATTGAAAAACGTAATATTATGCCAAGCCTTAACTCTAACGTATTCTGTAAAGTTTATTTGAACGTCCATTGTTTGTCCTTCCATCAATTTGCAGTTTAAACTCTATTTATTCTTTTAAATTGTTACTGTTATAGAATCTTAGCTTAGATACCCAATTGCGCTATCGAAGCATGAGTCAACTACACTATTAATTTAATGACTCACTGCGCTGATTAGTTATCCAGATTTGTAAAATTTTACTTGTAAATTCATGTGGAAATACGTGTCTTTCATGTAAATTTCTCTTAAATATCTCTCAATATTATCGTTGCAATCACTTTCAACGATAATATCGCACGTGACTTGGAATTTGAGGCTGACGAAGCCATAAACAGATACTTTGGATGAAATGGTCATCGGTACTGTTCTAACGCTGGTTCTAACGCTGGTATTTTGCCTGAAACGGCTGTTCTAATCTTTCGTTGCTTGGGATTACGCTCGAGTACCCGTAAAATTGTAGTAAGAAGCCATCAGGCTTCATAACGTTAAATATTTTGTTGTTGTAGACCATATCCAATGTAACACCTGGCGCAACCGTCATCTTATTTACAGCTATGTCCAAATAAACTCCAGATTTCTGAACTTGTAAATCAATGTTTTGGAATGCGTTCTAAAAACCAGCGAACGAGTACGTGGACACTTACACTACGGCTTGGAGCGGAACGCCGTTATCTTAGAAGTATAGTTACAGTTGAATGTACTGGAATCCTGAATTCATTATTTTGTTCCCCACTCCAGCTATCGTAACGTTAAAAACGTTTATTCCATTATTAAGTGGATTTGTGATGTATAAACCCGATGCCACCAATATTTTCTCATATCTGTCAATATCGCCATTTTCGTAAACAATATAAAAATCAGCTTACGAAATTACTTTCAACTTTGTAATATCGGCTGCAACTAACTATGGACAACTGTTAGAAACGGCGGCTTTGACTAAAATTGTGTTGAAATCAACAACTGAGGTTGCAGACTTAAAACAATTTACCTATAGACCACGCTCAGTTTATACAGCACCCATTACCATGCGCGTAAACCAAATAGCAGATTCAAATGTCACTATAACCTAATCAGAAGAAAAATACATCTCATCGACACACTGAGTGCAAGGAACAGTAACTCCAATTGTTGTTGAATAGTTAAAATCAAAAATAATAACTGAATTTGGAATAAATTTAGATGTAGCATCAATAAGTGCAGTTGCAAAGATTGTAATGTTAATTCCACGAGGAAGCTGAGCACACTCGGATTTATTAGAAGGATCCAGATATAACCTGAAAGAAAGCTGATTATTTATAGAAATGAGGCGTATATTGGACTTAGATGTATAACAGTCTGTTAATTCCATTTTGTCTGATATTTATCTGTCATTCAATATGTATTATATAAATAAATGTAGCATTAAATTAGATTGAAGTGGGTTTTTATAACTACCTATAATTCGACATATCAATAAATTAACATAGATATATAATAAAAGGTAACACGCAATTATTTATATCTTAATAATAATAGCAAAAGAGTGAGTCGATATATATATATATATATATATATATATATATATATATATTAGTTATATAACTTAGTTGAATATATTTCTGCTTTGTTAAGATATTAGGATATTATACTGATTAAATTTCTCAATGTTATAACATATTATTCTTATATATACACAAATAATAACAATATTTTCATATTTTCATAAATTAGTAGTAATATTTTGTGTTAACTACAATTCAGTCTGTTATTGCAATATAATTTGTACAATTATAAGTAACAATAACTTTTTACTTGGCTATAGTAAAATAACTAGTATATATTTATTTATTGCGTTTAGATGTATTGTTGGATTGTTGCTGTTGAGTGAGTCATGTTATTATTTATAACAAAACTAAAAATCAAAACTTTCATGAAAAATAAGAGGAAACATAAAAAGTGAACAACTCGATAAAATACTAGTATATGAAAGCAACATTTTTAGGATAGTTTTTAGTCTCATAAATTAAGATAATTACAGAAAATGATAATAGAAGGTCTTTATAACTGAAAAATATAGAAATATTAACATTTATAAAATAACACTTCACCAGAAAAATAATTTTCAATTATCATGATCATCAACTTTAATAATAACTTTAATATTTAAACGAAAATATAACATACCGCTTAATAAATGCTACACTTTAATAAATATAGTTTAATAGGAATAAATATACAGTAACTGTAATCTTTGATAACTATCCTAACATTTTAAAATAATATTTTCATGTGTTCCTTACTTCTGTGACTATGTACATGTAGGAGTCTATGTATTTAATGATAAATAAATGATAGTATTAATTAAAATAAAAAATAAAGTATAAATAGCATCTTTAAAAATAGCAATCTATTTTAGGTTCAAATTTCATACTTAAGAATTAATGTTTGGAGTTTATTAGTTTATTATTCCTTACTAAGTCTCTTTTGCTTACTGGTTCATTGTTTTAATTAAATAATTGTTAAGCTAACATTTTCCATTACTTTGCTTGTTACTTTTTTAGATTTTTACTTATTTGAACGGTGTAACATTAATCCCTATATATGGCTGTTACTATATGTGATCAACTATTCTTAACTCAATAAACAGCTTATTCTATCACGAATACTTCGTCAATAATATTTTCGTACGTCTCTACCTTCTGCAACATTGTCACACAGATCGTTATAACAGTTTGGTTAAAACTTCTTAAAAATATTATTGTAAAAAGTCTCTCTGGAATTAGCAGTGTTATTTATACGTACTCTTCATGTTAGCACTAATACTAAGTATGTATCCCACTCACTTAACTTTCGTTTATACTAGTTCGGTCTTCCGCACAGGAACCGTAAGTTCACGCGAATGATCATTAGTTTTAGATGCACCTACTTACATCAGGCGCACCTTTGGTCAAAGCAAACAACGACTTGGTACACGCATTCGGAGGCGTAACGCTGCTGCTTCGTGCAAACCGATCTATACGTGAATCCACCTGCGTCGTACATCTGCGTGTCTGAGGAAGCAATGGAGTGGCTTCCAGTTGCAGGTCCTTGATGTTAGCTCAGCTCTTTGAACCCGGGGATTTTACCTTCCGCAACCGATTTGGCCGAGCTGCATCAGGAAGTTTGATGTGGCGAGGAACGAGAAGCGCGATCAAATGAACCCATCATCGACCACACTAAGCAAAGCCGGTATTCCAGCAGGGTCTCTTTAGCTCTAACGTATAGACACGAAACCTAAGGGTTCTCAGAGTAAACGCTATCAAATGCTCGACGAATAACTTGTTACTAACCCTCTAACTAACCTTTGTATAGACAGTCAGTTCATTCATAACAAAGAACTAAATAAATGAAGGTCAACAAACACATTATATTGAAATTTGTGATGGACACAAGTCGCAGTATTCAAATTTCAAATCTATGGCTATTGAAGCAAACCCCAAAAATAAATTGATTTTGTCAATATTTTATGTCCATATAACTAATTTCGCGATCCAAATTTCGCCATAATTGGTGGGACAGATGTAATAATCATCAGCCCACTCATATGCCGCATCTCAACACAGCTACTCAATAAACAGCTTATTCTATCACGAATACTTCGTCAATAATATTTTCGTACGTCTCTACCTTCTGCAACATTGTCACACAGATCGTTATAACAGTTTGGTTAAAACTTCTTAAAAATATTATTGTAAAAAGTCTCTCTGGAATTAGCAGTGTTATTTATACGTACTCTTCATGTTAGCACTAATACTAAGTATGTATCCCACTCACTTAACTTTCGTTTATACTAGTTCGGTCTTCCGCACAGGAACCGTAAGTTCACGCGAATGATCATTAGTTTTAGATGCACCTACTTACATCAGGCGCACCTTTGGTCAAAGCAAACAACGACTTGGTACACGCATTCGGAGGCGTAACGCTGCTGCTTCGTGCAAACCGATCTATACGTGAATCCACCTGCGTCGTACATCTGCGTGTCTGAGGAAGCAATGGAGTGGCTTCCAGTTGCAGGTCCTTGATGTTAGCTCAGCTCTTTGAACCCGGGGATTTTACCTTCCGCAACCGATTTGGCCGAGCTGCATCAGGAAGTTTGATGTGGCGAGGAACGAGAAGCGCGATCAAATGAACCCATCATCGACCACACTAAGCAAAGCCGGTATTCCAGCAGGGTCTCTTTAGCTCTAACGTATAGACACGAAACCTAAGGGTTCTCAGAGTAAACGCTATCAAATGCTCGACGAATAACTTGTTACTAACCCTCTAACTAACCTTTGTATAGACAGTCAGTTCATTCATAACAAAGAACTAAATAAATGAAGGTCAACAAACACATTATATTGAAATTTGTGATGGACACAAGTCGCAGTATTCAAATTTCAAATCTATGGCTATTGAAGCAAACCCCAAAAATAAATTGATTTTGTCAATATTTTATGTCCATATAACTAATTTCGCGATCCAAATTTCGCCATAATTGGTGGGACAGATGTAATAATCATCAGCCCACTCATATGCCGCATCTCAACACAGCTACTCAATAAACAGCTTATTCTATCACGAATACTTCGTCAATAATATTTTCGTACGTCTCTACCTTCTGCAACATTGTCACACAGATCGTTATAACAGTTTGGTTAAAACTTCTTAAAAATAGTATTGTAAAAAGTCTCTCTGGAATTAGCAGTGTTATTTATACGTACTCTTCATGTTAGCACTAATACTAAGTATGTATCCCATTCACTTTTACCGTCCGCAACCATAAAGATAAATAACACTGCTAATTCCAGAGAATAATAATGAAATCATAGTATTTACTAAAGCCATAAATTTATACTATAATCCAAAATACTATTTACTAAAATATCTGTAGTTAATGGGATTAATTTTTATAAATGATGCAGTTATTATGTTCTATATTCTAAGCTAAATAATTATCAACAAAATAATTTAGTAAATGTACTAAATTATTAGTAGATAATAAGTAATATCAATATTGTTTAAAATCTTTATAGCTTTCTCGAATAAACTTTAACAAAGAAATTTAACTTTCAACATTTTCTAATACAGTATTTATATATAATGAAGCTATAACTCAGTCTAATATTTTATTAAATGTAAACACAATGAATAGTTTTGCTGTTTTTGGTCTTAATAGTAATAATCAATATATTAGTGAATCATTAATAAATGTCACTATCAAATATTAAATAATATATGGCTCATTGATATGTATTCAGTGCGATGTGACATTAAAAAGCTCTAATTTAATATTTGAAGCGGGTGGTTCTTAAATATCTTCTTTAATGTAGCAATTATTACATATAGTAATTATTGTCAATTCTTCCATTTAGTTTAGATTTGATGCAATAACTTGTAGTGGATTAGTATTTAAGGATTAATTATAAGTCAACTTATAATTTAAAATTTAGAATACAGTTTTAATTGGTTTTAGTTTTTAAGATAATATTGATAATGGAAACATAATTTCGTCTTTATCAACCACAATATCTGTTGAAGCATAATAATTATATATATGTTCTAATATTATAAATTATATAGGAGAATATAGTTCTTCTTAAATTACATTGTTAACATAACCCGTAATTTCGTGTAGTAATTTATGCAATGCATCTCAAGTTTTAGTGTGGAAAATGTAGCTATTAGTTAATTAATGGATAAATAAATAGCGATGGGACATATATTTGTATTTTTCCTTTCTTTTATGATTAAATATATTGCTCTTTTGGTTATTTACTTAATAACTCGTAATGTGTTAATATATTTGATGAAATAGCTCGTTTAGATGTTTAGCTACAATAATTATAACAGTATTAACTTGATAATTTTACTTATATCAATAAAGAAATACTTAATAATTATATAAATTTATCCAATGAAATATATGACAGTAAAAACTAACTGCAAACAAAAATATTATAGATTAATTCTTCAACTACATTAAAATTTAATGAAACTAATTCCAAAATAGATAATTTGAATTAAACACTACAATAACAAATTTATACCATCAACACAAATATATAATTGATAAATTCGTCGTTTTAAAATTCAATACAAACACTTTAGAGCCAGGTGTCTAGTTAATCAAGTAGCATTTCTAGTCTTACCAGCCAAATACAAACACTTTAGAGCCAGGTGTCTAGTTAATCAAGTAGCATTTCTAGTCATACCAGCCAAATACAAACACTTTAGGACCAGGTATTGTACATAATGCATTATATATGAGCTTATTTATTAAAATTAGCTATTAATTTAAATATACTAACTATATTGTTGTATTTTCAAAATGAAGACTATAATTCTATAATTCACCGATATTAATTATATATTTATATTTTGTGAGTAACTAACATATCTATAGAAATTAAATATTTAAAAACAAAAAATGACACTTATCTGAGCACACAAGGCAAATTTCGAGATTTCGTATTTTGTAGAGTAAGATGTTAAACTTGGTATGTTTACCTTCAGTTCAATTCAGCAGACAGATGAACTATATTTTTATTGAGAGTAGATTAGACATAAGTACGTCTCGTTATATTAGAACCTTCAAATTCTCAATCTTTGCTTAACAATAGACGACCGAAGCATGCCACACTTTTCTCTCGGAGATGAATTTTATTAAAACTACATATATAAGTATATTTTCACTATTTTTTCCCGTTTAACTTTTTCCACGAAAATTCACACTACCCAAGATATTGTAAAATTATTAATATATCACTGAATAAGATCTTCCATGACAAAGTGCGTGTATTCTTTATTACACACATACTGAATAACTATAATTACTATTTTAACATCTAGCCTATAATTGAATCTCTATTTCAACACTATTTTAATATGTCAAATTTTCTAGAAAACTAAATACATTATTGTAGCTTGAATTTATTATTGAGTGATTATTAGTTAGTGATTAAATGCTAATGGTTTATCTTCAACTATCTTTAATGCTTGAATATATCTCAAAATTAGAGTACACGGCTACTTCATTAAGTACTTGTACTAGTCTGGATCGGGTGGAAAACCAGTATCTTATGATATAAACAGTCTAGATTTTGAGTTTAGACTTAGTTGAATAATAACAAGCAGCAAAATTTGAATTTTGTCTCTAGCTTAGTTTGAGACCATGGAACTTTTATAAACTTTATTCCCTCAGATATGTTAGTTTTGGTGTTTCTCGTGAGAATAAGTGGTTCCTACATATGTTCCTGTTGTCAATCAAAAATCATTGAATATCTTCTATCATTGTCATTTGAAGTGGAATATGGTTCCGCATAAAATACTAGATAGACATAGTCCTATATTAAATTAAAATACAAAGTCATTCTGAGACAAAAATTTCTCCCAAAAAATCTAAAGCTAGCCATCGTCTCCGATCTGATTGGGTTCTTGTCATTTCAATCGTTAATTTCAATCTTTAATTTCGATTAAGTCAACGATTTAAAGACGATTAATTATTTATAATATTGAAGCTATATGTATACTATAGACTTATAAACAACTAAAAATTAAATAACCACTCCAACTTCTTCACTCCACTATTTTTGGTAATAACAGTACTTCCATTCAATATCTGCATAGTTATCAATCGTAGACTAATAATTAAATTTATAATCGTTTTGATCGTCGATTATCGTATACTTTGAATTTTAATCGCGATTTTTTAAAAATCGTTTCGGTCGACTATTGTTAAAACAGGTGTCCTCGTACAGTTTGTGCCCACAATAATTGATATGATTTTAGCCTCATATCATTAGTAGTGTTTGACCTTTGCTTTATAGTACTTTTCTTTGAACCACGTGACCCCAACGTCTAGGTAGATTTTGCCTCGATCTTCTATAATTTTTAAGGGCTATACGAGGTGTTATTTCGTCGTAGGTGCCGAACTTTTTCTCGTAGTCGATTCCATCTTGTCTTGTTTTGGAGAGGAACGTTCTGGCTAGTTTTCTTTGTCTAGAATTAGCGTCGTTATCCTCGTCATGTCTAATTTTATCCAGTGTATCGCCTTCGAGTTCGTTTATGAGTCGTTCTTTCTCGTATTGGTCATATTTCATGATGTTATAGTGTTGTCCGGGATATATTTAGTGAGCCCCACCTTTAAATTTGTGGGATAGAGCAAACCGCATAGTTCTTCTTTAGGCACGTTTACTTCTATTATTTTCCGGAGACCTTTAATTAGCTCATCATCTATTTAGAGATATTTCTTGATATTTTCTATACATCCACAGTTTGCACATGTTAAGATACATTTTTCATTTTTCGTATAATGTGTAATGAGATATCATGATCAAATAGGCTTCCTATTCTTTCTTGTACGTTTGCTAGTATTTGATCCGTCAATGGTACAATTTCTGAATTGTTTTCGAATAACGTTTTATCGAATAATGTTTTATCGTTGCTTGATGTTTTGTTGGTGTTCACCTATCATCTATTTCTCTTCCATTTGACCATGATTATATATATATATATATTCATTTCACTTCCTCGAGACGGCACAAACAGACTTCATTGAGACTTTCGAAAGCAAAACATGGGCTCTCGCACGCCAGTGTTTCCACTTTCAAAACGGGCTCAACCCGTCATTTATGCCCACTCAGTAAAGACCCAGCAGGGCCCTCACTGAGTCGTTAGCGGACCAGTTTCACCTGATTCGCTAACTTACTTTTTATATATATATATATATATATATATATATATAACCCTAGGAAATAGCTAATCTACCACCGGCAATATACCCCGAAATTAGGGATTTGCAAAAACAAATATACTAAAAAGGAACCTTGGAGCCTAATCAAGTTAATGAACCAGTTTCTTAATAGTACGTTAGCGAATCAGGTGAGTCTTTACTGAGTGGGCATAAGTGACGGGACCTTGAGCCCGTTTTGAAAGTGGAAACACTGGTGTACCTAATATATTAAATTTAACCCAATCCAGTAAATTCTTTTTAAATCGATTTTTACTATGTCATTTTTAACATATTTGCGAGAGTTTGGTAATGGTTCCACACCAACTTCCATAAATCAAATTTTCATTAACTGCATTTTGTCGTCAAGCAGTTAACCGCTACAGTCTAAAAAAGGGGAGTACACTTATTTGAATTTATAAAACCTACAGCTCATTCAACTTTTTATTTACTTCTTAACAATATTGAAATATCAAAAATTATTATGGAGAAGTCCAGAAAATCTGAGGGTGCAAAACTGATGCCTGAATTCATAGAATTTTCGATATTCAACAATGATCAGATCTAGTGTATAATTTTACTTGGCTTTTGGTGACCAGAATTATATACATCATTTGTGATGTGGGAAAATATTATATTTCAACAATAGTAGAGGTCTATATCCTCCAAAAATATAGATAGAATTCATAAATTCAAACTCCTTCTTAAATCGACTTTCGTCAAAAACCCTCATAGTCGAATCTTTTCTTAAATAATATTAAATATTATTGTAGTACTATTATTTATAAATATAAATGAACACAAAGTACACTAATTTGAATTCACTAGTCACATTGTTGTGTCTTAAAAACTGTTTGGTAATAACAATATGCTTCATTTTCAGTTTCAAAATGATCTTTGGCGATATTTACGACGTCTCTCCAGAAAACGCGTTATCTCTTCACGTGTTTTTCAATCATCAGATTCAGTTCGGGATTCGATTTGTTCTGCACATTCAGTTTGAATAAACGGTTCAAAACGCTTTTTATCGCGAAAACGAACATATTGTGGTCTAATGCAGAATAAGTTTTATTCACCGTTTGCGTTTTATTAACCGAATCTCGTTTTTAATTCGATTTTGATTTTTATGAGTTTTGACTGAATGAGGATTGAGATAAAAGTGCGTTTAGTTTGTTAATGGAGTCCTAAATGGAATCGAGTTGTTTTTATACGAATGATTCATGTGGATTCGAATTAAATCCAGAATCAAAATCGAATTCTTCGTTTTTAACAATTTGAGATTAAAGAGGAGTTTATTGTGTAAGAGTTAAATCCTGAGTACTTTGAGAATTGCTACTAAGTTGAATAGTTAGCTGCTCAGTTATTTATTTTAGCTAGCTACATTTGATTTCAAGCTGTTGCGCAAGATTACTGGTGTGAGATAATTATTATTAATTAGTATTTAGCTATTTATCAAATTATTTCCACTTCAAGAAATATTTTAGAATTATTGTAGCCGAAAAAGAGCTTCGATAAAATAAAAATTATTATATAGCTCATATTTATTGAATCACTTCGGACAAATAAACTCTTCTGGACCAACCAGTCTGATGACATGCTCAACTGGATCCAACATGTAGGAATATTTGTTCAAATCCGTGTAATGAGTGTAGCCAAGCTGGTACGTGGCGAACTTGGAAACAGAGTTGAGATGGATAACGACCTCGTCTTGGATTTGATCTAGGTTAATCATTGGGTCTTCCGAATCCGCTTCGTATTTCTCATAAATAAAGAACACCTGGCACTTCTCGCTTTGCACGTCGTTCTCGACCTGCAGCTTCGCTGTCAGTTTAAGCTTGACTTCTGAATTGTTAGATAGCACGTTGATGCTGAACAGACCAGCTGCGTTCATGAACTTTATCGTCGGTGGTTTAAGAACCTGGTAGGTGGGACCGGAGTACGTGTTGTTGTACTTGTGGAAGGTGTAGTAGGCGTTGTTGATGGCGGCCTCGTGGATGGCGATTTGGAAATCGTTGTTGAACTTGTTGAGCGTGAAGGGGTTCAGCTTCTGGGGCGTCACGAAGTCGTCCTTCAGGTTGCTCCTGCTGTAGACGTAGCCGGATATTCGAAGAGCCACGTAGCCCGCGCTGCTGGTGAAGATGCCGGAAGTATATCTTTCGTCTTTGATGATGTTCGGGTAGCCGTGGAACTCCACTATTCGGCGGTTGTCCTCGAAGACGTTGTTGATCAGGTTGATGAAGCCCTTGAGGAGCACTTCGGTGAGCGTTCCCATGAGCTCGTCCTCAATTTCAGACAAGATGAGGTTTATGATGGACTGGAAGAGCCACGAATCGCCGCCGTCCAGCTTCACCTGCAGAGACTCGTAGTCAATCTCGGCTCGCACGAAGCCGATGATCATGTGGCCCGGGCACTGGTCCACGTCGGCTGTAGAATTAACGACTCCTTTCATCTCGCCGTTGGTAACTATGATCTTCCCAGAGCCGAAGTCGGTGATGTACGGATAGGATTGCTGTTGCAGTCTCCACTGGAACTTGATCACCACTGAACAGTTCAATAGACTCATCTGACTTTGCTGGCCGTCGTTTAAATCGAAAGAAATATCTGGCACTTTGAGATCTGCTATTTTAATATCAGAAAGAGTGAATTCCACTTATGAAACACCAACGTCGAAGGACAGATGTTGGTCTGGGATTATGATGTCCGTGATAGCACCGATGCTGTCTTTTATGCCGCACAACATATATTTGGAAGCGCCTCTTCTAGTGGCTGTTGTCGTCTACGCTGTATCTTCTGGCCCAAGAATTTTTGAATAGCCTAATTCGCAGTTTCTATTAGCAAATATAGTATATAGTAACATTTAGAGTGAGCTAATAATTATATGTTCAATTACTTAATTGAACAACTGTTTTAGTAAGTATGCGGTAGAAGATTAATTGAGTTGAGAGGTTTATTTTATGTTATTAATTTTGTTGAAACGAAATAATGTTAAGCTTGTCAGTATTTCCACTTCGCAAATAATTAACAAAATTCTCGAAAACGACTTCAACCATTTAATAGGTAAATTACTATTTTCGTGTTCAATATATATTAAAACATATTATTCGTATTTTAAATCACTTTATTCATTTTTTATAAATGTGTGTGTACCCTCTTATGTCATTTTATTCACTAATATGCGTTTTATAACACTCTGGACACAAATGATATCCTTTGCACGAACACACATATCTGCTATTACATTATTTGCAGCCGACACATTACGCACTTACTTTTGTATATACATGATAGTGTTTATATGCTTCTATTACTGGTTCTTTAATTGGGCTTACTACTGGTTGGTTACAACCTTCAATTTTTCGTGGTGTAGCTTTAATTTCATATTTTGTTAGATTTATTTTCATTTTATCAATTATGCTTTCAACATAGTCCGTTATTTTAATTTCTTTATATTCTAATTTCATCAAAGAAAACCCATTAACACAACGTAATCTACGATGTATCTAATATTACTTACATAAAATAAATAAACATCCTTGTGGTCCAATGAGTACATCGTCCTGGAAACTTAATATTTTTTGTAAGTTGGTCTACATAATCAACTCCTTTATAATTATTATTGTAGTAACGAACTATTTCAGGTTGTTCTCTGGGAATACCACGAGAACTTACAAATTCTTACATTTAACAGGGTTATATCACAAATTTTGATTTTGTATATATCATGGTTAAAGTTTTCTACTTTTTGCATTACCATTAAAGGACGGTTTATTTTAGCTCAAAACTTCTTCTTCATTAAATATTTTATTTAATTCTTCTAGATCATCTTCGTCATATTATTATGTCATATTCATAGTCAGAATTTTCAGATTCTTCTTCATCAGATTCTATACCGTCTAAATTTGTATCGATTTCTTCTTCAGGTTAATCTAATAACAATTTAATATGACCATAACAGACATTAGAATGAATTTCCTCCCATTCTCTGCAAGACATTCCAACTTCATCAGCTATAAACTAATTGCGTATTTTAGTGTTCTTAGACCAATTATCTTAGACAGATCCTCGCTCTTTACCTGATATCATCATTGTAAATAGTATCATTAAGTATTTATCGAATTCTGATTTAGTTAATCTAGAATGCCCTCCATATTTCTACATTTTTCTTACTTCTGTCAAAGTTTTAATGTTATTGTAGAATTATGGAGTAAATAATTATGTATGGGTTTCATAGATGCTTTCATTCATTGTTGGCATTATTTTTGTTAGGTGCGAAGTGGAAATACTGACAAGCTTAACATTATTTCGTTTCAACAAAATTAATAACATAAAATAAACCTCTCAACTCAATTAATCTTCTACCGCATACTTACTAAAACAGTTGTTCAATTAACATAGTATTTTCAGTAAGTTTAATATTTTCCCTCCATTCAAATCTAGAACCTGTATAGTGTTTACATTTATTATCTAGTCTTCATTAAATTATAATTAATCATGGATAATGTCTTATCTTATCTTTGTGATAATTATAATTTTGTGTTTTCCAATTTTTGAAAATTATTATACTATGATAATCAACTATGTTTGAGTAATAGTATATAGGAAAAATGATACACAATAAATTACAGTATTCCGAATCTCATCATATATAATTAATTTTTTATGTATAAATGTATAAATGTTGTATTGTGGTTACTACTTTCTTTCTTAATACTTTCTAAGAATACTTAGAAATAGTTCATAAAAATCTTAATCTATTGGATTCTATTTTGATTATGACTTTATTGTCAAAACGGTATACTTTAAGGTAAGAATTTCTAATTTAAAATACATAAATGATTTGAAATGTAATGTTGTAAGACATTTTTGTAACTATTTAAATATATTTGTTTACATAATATTAAAAAATCTTCTTCTTAACAGTACATTAAAGCGGATACATGAATATTCAAAAATAAAGACATCACATCGTAAATTACGTCTATACACAGTAAAATATTTTAGAAATAATTGGAATTTGGGGCTGTGCTGTTGTGATTATTTGTTGTTTGTTACATATCGAAATAATAAAGTAAAATAATATTAAAATGTTTTACACTTCATTCAGTTTCCCACCTCAAAACCGGTCTAAAAACTGAATCAAAACTTTGTCTACCTCGACAGAAACAAAAAATCAAACTAGGGTCTATCCTTGATACAAGCGAAACACTTGCTTTTAACACATTTTTCAGCTACGTTTACTTCCAATTAACCTGTTTTCTTACAATGCGGCCTAATTTACTGATAATGAACTAGTTTTCAAAACGGGTTCAATATTTTGATTGCAGCCACTTACTCTATATGTTGGGAATCTTTTATCAATTTACGCCTCTTATTTCTAATTTCACGCTTTCTTGAGTCGAGGTTAAATGATAAAAATATAACGTAATAAATTCAAAATATTTGTGCGGTGGTTTAATCAAATTACTGAATATTGGCTCAAGTAAATTTTACACAACCCATTTAATCCTTATAATTTTACTTTACACGAACAACTAGTAAAAATTAATATTTTGAAAATTGTAATAAATGCAATAACAATGCAACACCGCTTATATTGGGGGTACCAACATAAATAAGTAAGCCAATTGTTTTAGTCCATTTAGTTTTCTTAGTTTCGCACATTCAATAAAATAGTTGTACCACTTTTCTTGTCTAATACAATTAGTCAAATATTTACTAACTTGTTGCTCTATAAGTTATTTAATAGATCAATATTAACATTATACGTCAAGAGTAGCATTGGTTATTTTAATTATAAATTAAATCAAAATATTCACAAACTTAAAAATAATTTTTACAATGGCTTTAAGAATAAGAACGGCATTTATTTGTATTAATATAGATAATATAAGTAATTAAAATTATTTATTACAATTACAAGTTTTGATCCACTTCAGCTTTTACAATGTCAACAGAATATTATTCTGTCAACAAGGTAGATTGTATGTTTCATTGCAACAGTATCATTCTCAATTGTTATAATAAATAACAGTTAAAAGATTTATTATGATTCAATGTATTAAATATTTTATTGAATATTTACTTTCTAGATTTATTTAGCAGATTAAAACAGCTCAATACAAATATTAATTAAAGTTTAGCGTAACCAGAACTCAACAAATAGAATTTAATATAATCAGCCTAATAAGTTGTTAACTTAGGAATTTACTAACATATTAATTTTACGTTTAACTCTAACTTTAAGAGATTATAATTAAGATGGCTAATAAGTTATTAATATGATATTGACTAAGATATAATTCTATTCATAGATAAAAATAATAATTGTCAACTAATTCAAGTACTTATTTGATTTATATGGTTCTGAGTTAAATGAGATGCTTGGCCAGATTTTGTGAATGAACTATTTATAATATATAAGTTAAATATATGTACTAAATTATAATACATTTGATATCGCTACTGATTTTTTGAGGTATGTGTTAAGTAATATATTTATAATTTTAACTTGAAGAAAGCAGTTAAAGCTATAAAGCTATTAGTATTAGATCACTCAGTGTTAGATGAGAATACATTATGAATATGGTAGCGTTAGCTCATTATTGAATTTTTCTAGAAATTCTTAAATTTATAAATAGCTGTAAATCTTGAAATAATATTTAGTTTAAAAATTATGGAATAAATACGTTATTTAATTCCCACAAAAAAATTAAACCACCGCAAAGAAATTGTACCTTTAATTCTGTGATTTACCTCATAAAATATTAAAAGAATATTAAATAATGACAAAAAACGTAAGTATTTCAATACCTAAAGCTAAGTTGATTCTTAAAACAGGGGTTTTTAATTATTGTCTATTGATATAAACATAGCTACCACAGACACATTGTGCCGTAAACCGGAACTCTAAAGTTCATAATAATTTGAGTTTCATTAGTAGTGTGAAAATTAAAAATGTAATACTTCATGCTATCGAACCAGACAATATGCACTATTTCACTTAAACACCACCTCCCAATTCCTGAAAAACCCAAAAAATATTACTGTGTCTATACTGATCACCTTTTTTCTTTGATCTTCACATTTCCATTCCTTTCTAACCAATGATCAATAAGAAAACAACAGCACAGGTTCATTAAAAAAATGAGTGAGTATCATTATTCTTATCGTTATTTGCAGAAGTATATAACAAGAACTACAATCGCGCCTGTTAGAAGCAGGGTGGACGTGATAAACAGCGGTTCAATAGCTTTTTGAGTGATATTTTCGATACTTGTACTGTTCTGCATGGTGCTTTCGAGCAATGTGAATATTCCGTACGTTATTCTTCCTTTTGCGGCCATTTAGCGCATTATTTGTTAATTTTCCGTGCATGTTTGCCCTTTGTATGGAATTCGTGACACGCTTGAGTTTATGTACTCGGTGCATTCGAAACAATGCAATGAGTAAACGTCTGAGTACTTTATTTCGTGTTAAAAATTGTACAAACCCAAAGATTCTCCGTTTTAGATATTTACGGATAACAGATTACTATCAGTTTTTGAAAGTGTTTTGCTTTTGCACATTTCAGATTGTTCGTAAAGAATTCTCAAGCAGATTTTATTCGTGTAAATTTGCAAAAGAGCTGAGCGAACGCATCCGAACTTAATACTTTTGTAAACTGAGATCTCGTACAGAATCTAATCCCCGTTTACGAACGAAAAGACCAAAAGGGACATCGCGGACGAATTAAACCGAATCTACTTTAATTATTCGGTCAAACTGAATTCCACTCCAATTTGAGCGTTGAAAACGGATAAAGAGATATTCTGCTACAAACGGACTTCATTTTAACTAATTAAATAAATGTCAACTAAAACTTAAGTCGCAGCTTGAGTGCTGCACAACATTTTATTCATCTAATTCAGTCTGAATTACACGAACAAATTACTCGGATTCAAAGTTGCTCGCTAAAAGAAATAATAATCATTTGCTCTGCAACCCCAGGTGTCAACGGCTCTCTTATCTTCGATTTGTTTGTAGATTACCGAGTCGATTCCATTATCGTTGTAAACAAGCTTCAAGTGCATATCGATTAATCTGTCTTAAACGTACTGCTCGTAAAATATTTGCATAGCAGCTTCGGTTCCAGGCGTTCTCTTCAGCTTGTACTTCCGAATCAAACTAAAATCACTTGAAGCGGTTTGGAACTCAGTTGGCTCGCACCCGCTTTAACATGGTTCTATCACGATCTCCATTAAGGCTCCATTAAGTGCGTACTCGAGAGACACGACTAAACTACCATCAAATACAACCTAGCATATATTCGGAACCACATTGAACACTATATCCGAATAGATCGTGTACTCCATGTACAGGCTCTGGAAGCAGCCAGTTCCGTTCTGCTTCGTGTGGCTGATCGTGTCGATTGAGTTGTTCACGTTCACGAAGTTCGTGTCGAACCAGAGCTCGTACATCGCGTCCTGAAAGTCTAAAATGTGGTCGTAGTCGGCTTGGCTCAGCTAAAATACGACTGTTTGCTCCACGTTATACGCGTACTTGAAGGTTATCGGTACCCCGCTAGACGGGAACGATATGTCCTCGTAGTGGAGCTTCACGTTCACATTCTTGCCAGGCAGGTAGGACTGGCACATATTCCCATCCGTAACCAGGACTATGCTTTCGAACGGAAGCAGGTGCAAGACCAGCTACAAAGTTGCCGGATTTCCCCTGAGATAGCTCTTGGTGGAGTAGCAGTCGGTCATCACGATGTTTTGTGTTTACACTATGATTATCATTTTGAGAAGTGGTGTTTAAATGTGTATTATTAAATTAATATAAATATAACTGTAAATGTAGCCTTTCAACTTCTTATTCTATCGAATGTCGTTAAACAGCAAATCGTCTAAATTAAACAAACATCATTGCTTAAAATATCTAATTTCAGTTGTTGTTCCAATATTAAAACAATTTTAAAGTAACTTATCATTATCCAATTATAATACTGCACAATGATAAACACAGTTTTAATAATCAATTGACGAAAGTTGTTATGTGTGTAATTTGATTAGTGTGTAATTTGATTAGTTAAAATTATATTCAAATTCAATAAAACAAACAATAATCACTACCCCGTTCGAACCGTTTTATTCAATAATTAATTTGTTCTTTCAGATTTTTATGATTCATTTTTATTATTTTCGTGTTCCGTTCAATTTTTAACGTTTTTGCTTCGAGTTTCAGAACATTTTTCAGTTCAATTCTCGTTTCGTGAATTGAGTTCAAGAAGATTTATTTAATTTGATTTAATTTTGTTTCAGATTAAGAATATTCACTTTCGCTGAGTCTGGAGAAGTTTGGAGATATTTATATTTATTGGGAGTTTACTAGGCTCTCGAGAATTTAAGGGACGCTGAATCTGCACTTCTGGCTCGACATTCAGAGGTGGAAAGGTAAGTTCACAAAAAATGCAACAAATTGATTAAATAACGTAATCCAAGTGCATTCGCATTAAGTGAATTAAATAATTGGCACTTAACATTGACAGCAAAATGTATTATGTATTAAATCTGTCGCAATATCAAATTATTAATTATGTTGAAATTAAATTTCAAATACTCTAAAACTAAAAATATATTTTTACTAAAAATATATCCCACGCACTTAACTTTCATTTATACTTGCATGATCTACGTTTCAAGCTAGTTTTTACTAAAAATATTGACTAAAAATTATTTAGTCAATATATTTATATGCAATTTAGATTTAGGTTAAACTTTCTACGTTATATTTCAGTGTTATGGGCAAAATATTGTATATTAAATAATATATACTAATTGGTTACAAGCATGTTATGTTTCCTAAATTATTATAAAAATATTATATAAATTATTATACATCAGCAATTTGCCAGCTTAAACAGCAAATCTCCTGAAATCAAAGCTCTGCCAGACAGATACCCTGGCTTACTTGATGTATGTTTTAATCTGAAAAACACTGAGAAATTTTTAAGTTTCGTAATCTTTGAATAGAAATGAAACCAGCGGCACTATCTTAAATATATTACATATTGATATGGTTATATACATATTGATATGGTTATTATTACTATAAATTAAGAAATAATCATTATATTACTTATTAGTTTTCATTCTTCTCTTGAACCATTTCGCGTTACTGTACTAAATAACGCTATGTTTGACACGAAGTGACATCTATATCTTCGCATGTATCTAAATTGAATTACTATTTTATTAAGTATTTAGGATTTATTACAAATTTAGATTTAAGAGGGCATTTCATATTCGAATTTAAAGTGGAAATATGATTTAAGAGTTATGTAAGAAAGCGTAATAGCCATCAAATTATATAATATTTATGTATTAATATTAATATTTATGTATTAAAAAATTATATTAAAAAATTAATACACAGGTAAAGTATGTATATAACATAGATTATTATATGCTTTAATCTTTCCGTAGAACATTTTCATATAATATTATACTATATTAAAAACTAATAAACAAATTTGAAATTGCAGTCACACACAAATATGATTTTGTATTATTGTTATTAACAAAAGTCAACTTTCTCATTATTTACAATTATTAAATGAATTATCAATGACATTACAAATATTTATATAAAATACAATAATTATTAGCTTCATATACCAATGAAATATAAAATATATAAGGGTATTAATAATGTGAGATGAAAACAATCTCCATTAGAACTCCGTTAGAAATGTGAAGGTTGGAAATCTCAAAATCAGACTACCAAGCAATTTTATAGGAGTAATAGTAAATCTGTATGATTTAACATTTTATCATTTAAATAAAAGAGTTAAAATAGAGTAAAAATAGCATCTTTAAAAATAGCAATCTATTTTAGGATATTTTAGGTTCAAATTTCATACTTAAGAACTAATGTAATGGAGTTTATTCTTCCTTACTAAGTCTCTTTTGCTTACTAGTTCAGTGTTTTAATTAAATAATTGTTAAGCTAACATTTTCCATTACTTTGCTTGTTACTTTATTTAGGTTTTTACTTATATAAGTACTTATATAAGTACTTAATATAAGTGACTACAGTTATTAATACTTGTGCATGCGTATATCGTATTAAAAACATTAATTTAATGTTATGTAAAATATCATTCCACTCCATAATAATGACCACGCCCACAATCCCAAAGTCTCCGGCCGAACTCTAGCTCTACGTTCTCAAAAGGTAGTTAGAATAGACTAAAAATGACCTTGAACGTGTTAATTGTCAGCTAATCGAAGAAACGAAGCAGGCAACAACTCTGCGCTAGCAAAACGCTGACCTTTACGAGCAGATAATGGCTCAAATAAACGCAGTGCCTCAGGTATCCGCCGAAGACCATTAAGCACTCAAATAACAAAACGATATCTTACAAGCAAAAATAGTTGAGTACGAAGAGATAGTGAAGCGCACTCAAGACTAAACTTTAAAAGATTAAGAGTTCGAAGCTAAGATAATGCAAATACTCAGTATTCCAGAAAAGGACAAAGTAATCGATAAAATAGAACTGATTACCCAACAGAACTCGCTTTTGCAGCAGCTTGTTCCCAAAAAGGAAGAAATGGAACGCATATATTCTGTATAGAGATAACTCGGGTAACTTGTTCAATTAAAAGAGAAACCAACAGAATAGGACCGTGCTAAATTCATGCAAGCTCTAAAAAACGAAGTGAAATAAATCTCTGGTACTGTATGCGTATGTAACGCAGCTGTGATCGAAGAGGCGTAGAGTTTATGGAATAATATAGAGTTGTGGAAGAATATGGATATTTAATTCCCAAACTCCAAACAATATTTCGCCAAAATTAAGTTATTCTTTGAAAGAAAGTGATCAAGTATTTCAATTCAATCTTATTTTGTACTATAGCTTGTATACTTTAGATTTAAAGAGTTATAATATATTTCCAGAAAATTTTGGTCCATAATCCCTCAAAGTTGTTAATATGATTATTTTATAAATATATTCAATTTACTCTACAACAATAACAAACATCCACTCCATAACATGAACACGCCAACAATCCCAAAATCACCTGCTGATTTGCAACTAACCATTTTACACAAGAAATTGGAGCAGACGACCAACGAAAACGCCCGTTTGAACAGTCAATTGAAACAAGAAAGAGAGGAAGCAGATGCTCTGCGCAAGGAAAACAGTGAACTTTACGAACAATTTCAGGCGCAAATAACGGCCCTTCCCTCTGTTTCAGCCGAGGAACTTGAAGCTTTGAAACAATAAAACGCGTCTTTTGAGGCGCAACTTCAGGAACAAACGGCGAAAACGAAGAAAATTGAGGAACAGGTTCAAATAAAAATGGAATTCGAGGCCAAAATAATGCAAATACTCGGAATTACAGATAAGGGTCAAATTATGGACAAAATACAGCTGATTTCAAAGCAGAACGCACTTTTGTAACAGCTTGTGCCCAAAAAGGAAGAAATGGAACGCATCTGGGCCGTTCAAACCCAACTCGGAAAACTAATTCAAGTTAAAGAGAAACCAACGGAACACGACCGCGCCAAATTCATCCAAACACTCAGAAAAGAACTGAAAACGTGCTACAGAATCGACTGCGCCACTGAAGAAGAAGTTATCATAGAAGCTCAGAAGAAAGGCACCGACCAGTTCTGGAAGAATATGGACATTGAAATGACCAACTCCAGAAAATACTTTGACAGAATAGTTAACGCGGCCAAAGGCGAAAGTAAGTGACCAAGCTATTATATTATTATTAAAGGACACTGTAAGTATTTTCTCAGCTGCTATTTAAAACAATCAATTCTGGATTATTATTTATACATTTAAAACTATATATCTATAAGTATATATCGTAGTAATTTTCTTTTCTATAATCGTTCTTTCATTGATAAAAGTTTCATTAATTAGGAATAATTGAATTAATGGGTATTTATATGTATTTATTTATTGATTCACTTCAGAGCGGTGCACATGCAAATTTTGGCATTAATAACGAGAATTAATGTGTGAATTTCTGTATAATTTTGAAATAACGTATAAAACACATTTCCTCACATCAGTTAGACAAAAAATAATTAAGCTTTAACCATATTGAACTTTGCAGCTTCAATTATAAACACAAGTCTCTGCTGTAAGTAACTATTGTGAGTAGGCCCTAATACAATATTGCTTGGACTTGAACCTTCATAAGCTACTTCGACTACAATATTTGAAATTAAGTTTTTTGAAAACTATTTCAAATCTTTGAACTCGTGCTGAGTAATATCTGGATCTAATATATTTATTACATTAGAGGGGTCAAGAATAAACTCTTCCACGAAACAAACTAGTTCAAACAGCAGTGAACATTAACTTACTACTGAACTCAGAGAATCATATCTCTGAAGTCAACGTAAAATCATCAACCGGTGACAATGTGAATTAAAGCAAGTGTGATTTGAATGAATTTAGTAAGAAATACTATCTTACTGCTCATTAGTGATGTTTGATCTCAAAATTCTATTTTCTGTTAAATTTCATTTTATTAACTATAGAATATGCCAATTTTCCAATTGGTGATACTTGAGCATTGCCAAAGATGTCCTGTTTGGATCCAGGTGTCTGGATCACTGGAAGAAATGAAACAACACACAGTTTTGTTTCAAGAAGGTGGTTCAACTAATTACTTCTTCATAATTCAATGAATTAGCAACCGGGCTGTGAAATCCGAACGAACTTGACGATGAGTTAGTACAGTAACAGTCGAACATACTTAGAATATGGAGATTTAACTGAAAATAGGGTATTTCAGCTAAATAGCACTGTTTCAATCATGAAACAAACATCTTTGTGTTTAATTTCATTAAATTGCTTACGATTGTGAGCTCAAGCGAGAGTTCAAGCAATTGATCTACTTTGGTGAGACCATTTTGCTCTCAATCAATAGCATTTCCCAAATCTTTGGTTATATAGAGATCGGGCGGGTGGCAAAGCTTTGGTTGGTGTTTGAAGTAGAATACTATCAAGCAACGACTCGTTGCTTGATAGTATTCTTATTATATTCGTTGCTGCAACGAGTAAGGACCAAGATTGATTGAAATCTGCAGGTCTTGTTCTAACAAGCCGACACTCTTCCTTAACGAAAGAAAGACTGTTTAACGAAGCTCTATGTGTTTGAGTGGAGCAAAGATGCTTCCTGACAAGATTCACATTGAGTGAGTTTAGTTTGTTAATGGAGTCCTGAATGGAATCGAGTTGGTTTTATACGATTAAATCAACTGGATTCGAATTAAATCCAGAATCAAAATCGAATTCTTCGTTTTTAACAATTTGAGATTAAAGAGGTGTTTATTATGTCAGAGTTAAGTCCTTAGTACTTTGCGTATTGCTATTAAGTTGAATAGTTAGCTGCTCAGTTATTTATTTTAGCTAGCTACATTTGATTTCAAGCTGTTGCGCAAGATTACTGTTCATTTGGTGTGAGAAAATTATTATTAATTAGTATTTAACTATTTATCAAATTATTTCCACTTCAGAAATATTTTAGAATTATAATTTAATAATTTCTTCAGCTTATTGCAACCGAAAAAGAGCTTCGAATAAATAAAAATTATTATATAGCTCATATTTATTAGATCACTTCGGACAAATAAATTCTTTTGGACCAACCAGTCTAATGACATGCTCAACTGGATCTAACATGTGAGAGTATTCATTAATGTTAGTTAAATGTGTGTAGCCAAGCTGGTACGTGGCGAACTTGGAAACTGAGTTGAGATGGATAACGACCTCGTCTTGGATTTGATCTAGGTTAATCATTGGGTCTTCCGAATCCGCTTCGTATTTCTCATAAATAAAGAACACCTGGCACTTCTCGCTTTGCACGTCGTTCTCGACCTGCAGCTTCGCCGTCAGTTTAAGCCTGACTTACGAATTGTTAGATAGCACGTTGATGCTGAACAAACCAGCTGCGTTCATGAACTTTATCGTCGGTGGTTCAAGAACCTGGTAGGTGGGACCGGAGTAGGTGTTGTTGTACTTGTGGAAGGTGTAGTAGGCGTTGTTGATGGCGGCCTCGTGGATGGCGATCTGGAAGTCGTTGTTGAACTTGTTGAGCGTGAAGGGGTTCACCTTCTGTGGCGTCACGAAGTCGTCCTTCAGGTTGCTCCTGCTGTAGACGTAGCCGGATATTCGAAGGGCCACGTAGCCCGCGCTGCTGGTGAAGATGCCGGAAGTATATCTTTCGTCCTTGATGATGTTCGGGTAGCCGTGGAACTCTACTATTCTGCGGTTGTCCTCGAACACGTTGTTGATCAGGTTGATGAAGCCCTTGAGGAGCACTTCGGTGAGCGTTCCCATGAGCTCGTCCTCAATTTCAGACAAGATGAGGTTTATGATGGACTGGAAGAGCCACGAATCGCCGCCGTCCAGCTTCACCTGCAGAGACTCGTAGTCTATCTCGGCCCGCACGAAGCCGATGATCATGTGGCCCGGACACTGGTCCACATCGGCTGTAGAATTAACGACTCCTTTCATCTCGCCGTTGGTGACAATGATCTTGCCGGAGCCAAAGTCGGTGATGTACGGATAGGATTGCTGTTGTAATCTCCACTGGAACTAGATCACCACCGAACAGTTCTAGAGACTCATCTGACTTTGTAGGCCGTCACTTAAACCGAATGAAACGTCTAGAACTTTTAGATCTGCTATTTTAATATCAGAAAGAGTGAAGTCCACCTGTGAAACACCAACGTCGAAGGACAGATGTTGGTCTGGGATTATGATGTCCGTGACAGCGCCGATGCTGTCTTTTATGCCGCACAACATGTATTTGGAAGCGCCTCTTCTAGTGGCTGTTGTCGTCTACGCTGTATCTTCCGGTCCAAGAATTTTTGAATAGCCTAACTCGCAGTTTCTATTCTCAGACAAAATCAATAATAGCATTTAGAGTGATATTTTTATATTTATGAATAATATAATTATGTAAATAATTACATAACATGCAATTCAATAAAAATTTTCAAATCTAGATCTTGACAATTATACTTTACAATTATAACATTTTAACGAATACTTTGTATTAAGTTGTACAATTATAAAAAGAAATAGTACACTATTTCGTTCTTGTATGATCTAATTAAATATGAATACTTAATTTAGAAGTAACGGAGGAATATGGTTCTCTAGTGATTAATAATTGTAGTATTGAGTTATTTTTCATTATATTTTTGTACTTATTGAAGATACACGTGTTTCTGATACACATCATTTTAGATTACTTGAGATATTTAAGAACAAATGTAATTGAAATTGATTCAGGCCTCCTATTTGTGTTTGACAAATTCGATTTACGCAAAAACCTGTGTGCCCTGGATTCGGAGCTTGTATATTGTAAAAATGATTGACTGATTTAAACATTTAGGCGTTTTAATTATATTTTGATTAATATTTGTAACCAATAATATATTACATCAATATGAACAGGAAGAAACTGATTAAAGAGTTATGACATTGTTCCCCGCTCTAAACTTAGAAACACTACGCGTTGCCACTGATACGCTAGTCCCAAGATTCATACCAGCCATCCCAAAGATAGTTACAAAGATAACTTCCGAGGTCAATAATGTTAGTTCAAGTGCCGAACTAACTTAGGTTGTCTGAGGAGGCTATTCAGAGTGACAATCCTAGAAGATGAGGTATGATATTGAGATTAGTTTGAGGTAACGTTATTGTGTAACTCAGGTTGAATTTGTGGATTGCCATGATTTATGAGATGAAGATGGAATGATTAAATTGAGCCTTAGTACTGATGATAAGGTTACAGTTAAGTGAGTCATTTTATATTACATCAATATAATAATATAATAACAATTAATAACATGACTCACTCATCAATTATAGCTTCAAATTTCAATTAAAGAATGAATATTATCAATTATTATTAGGTCAATGAGATATGATTTATATTATATTATTTATATTATAGCCCGCTTCAATTACTGATTTTATAGCACAAATAAGTTCTTTTGGAATTGCTTTGTCCTGCCCACTTATTTTGTCGAATTCCTCGATATTAGATCATATTAGCACTGAATTCTTCAATAACTCCTTTTATCCTTTTAACTTCCGGCATTTTGATGTTTTCTGAACTATAGAATATAATTATACACATTATTTATCAGAAACTGGTCAATTTGAACCGTGTTCGCTCGAATTAGGTGCAAATAATTGAAATTCCAACCAAAACCGTTTTATCCCTTAAAAATAATCGTTTATTTAAGCTGAGAAATGAACTTAAAAATTAACCGTTACTTGAACCTGAAAGAACGTTTTCCTGAAGGATTTTGAGTGCTTAATTAATTTTATTTAATTATTTTGGCTCTAGAAAAGAGATTAATGTAAGCTTCTCAACAGATGAAAATAGATTCATATATGTATATAACGTGCGTTTAACGCGTGCTTTAACGCGAAAAACGTTAAGAATCCTTAACGTACGTTAGAACTGAAACGTTGGGAGGCTCTAAGCCAAAGTATATTTAGCCGATAAAAGAAAGACATCACACCGTAAATATAAATTACGTTTATACTGGTCACCCTTTTTCTCTGATCATCACATTTCCATTCCTTTCTAAACCAATGATCACTATGAAACCAACAACATTTCTCTCTAACCAAAAGGCTCGCACGGCGTTATCACACGTCACACCTCCTCACAGACTCTCCGTTAGCTCTTTCGGGCTAATGGAGTTTGTTTTGGAGATCTTTTTGTTGACGCTTTTGGTAGAGTAGGGGTGTGATTGTGTTTGCGTTCATCGTTTTAAAATCATATAAAATCATTCGGGTTTGACTTTGTTTTGAAGAATACTTTCCACACATTCATGTTGGACATTTTTGTTCTTTCATTATATTATATTATTCTACTAAATGTGTGTTATTATTTTGGTAAATACAATATACTCTGTCTTATGTGTTCAATTTGAATCTTCCTTTTCTCATTTATATATTTATTTTCACTTAAAATTAATATAGTTATAGCATTTCCACTCCCAATCAGTTATCATGCTAAATCAAGTAATCAGAAGTAAAGAAAAATTGCTAAATCACTTTGGCTCTTACCAAAAACTAGAAATACTTGATTCAGAGCAAATGGAAAATCTGTTGGAAATGAATGTTCCACCAGAAGTCTGGGAAGATGCTTCAAATAAGAATTTGCTTTCCTTTAGTTAAGAGTTCGTTTAGCAAACGAAAGAATTTACATTTGATTATAGAGAGATAAAACATATCTATCTAATTTCTTTCCTCACAAACCTAACTGAACTAAACCTCTCAAATAATTAAATATCTAATATTTCCATATATGACTTAAACGTTAGTTGTTGATCTGCATCCTTTATAGCACTTATATAAACTAGAAGATATTTCTGCATATGATACATGTATAATAGATTTTCTCCTTTATCGAAGTTAACTTAATTAAAATCCTTGTCTTTTAGCTATAACAAAATTTCTAATAGAGAAACACTTAAACACCACTAGAATTTTTCAAAATATAACTTTTCAGATCAAGTAGTTCCAACACCAGGCGAGCTCAAGTTCTACAAAAAAATATTAAAAGTTCACCGTTCCCACAAGTAAATCAGAAATATTATGAACGATAACAAGATCCAAAAGTTCCAAAAGGCATTAACTCACCACAAACAAAGTATTAAGTTATAAATTAACGAACAGATCCGTGCTATGAATAATAAAATTGAAATATGGGTGCAGTTCATTCAGAACTCTTACGCAAATTAATGAAATAATTTGATAAATATTCATTTATGACATGAGACAAATAATAATTAGGGTGTTCAAATAATTAGGGTGCATTTGGATACCAGATTTGATTTTAGGATTTTTACTATCATTTAGCTATATATCTACTCATATTTTTACTTACACCCCTTTTTTATTAGATTTACCACCTCCATATTTAGTCTCCGAGCAGGGAGGAGTATCGATCTTTGGAGGGGCGGCGAGCCCCTGGACGTCGAGGGTCGCCAGGCCCGGTAAGTCTAGCCGAAGGCGTCTGGCGGGACCCGTGGACCCCTGCGTAGTCGTTGTTTGTATCCAGGAACACCCAAACCCAACCCTACTAATGATTAACAGTGATGATAATTCTAATTGATATTTTATGTATTTATCATTTTATATGATACTGATAAGATATAACCTAAGCTATCGACAAGCAAATCTGTTCAGATTGCTTAACCTGAAAACTCCACAATTTGAAGAATATTATAAGTTAAATAATATATATAGTTGAAAAACACTAACATGCGAGAGCCATGTTTCGCTTTCGAAAGTCTCAATGAAAAAATAATTTCATCAGCTCCTCTGGCGATAAAATGATAACCTTCTTAAATAACTTCCAAATATTTCATAACTAACTAGATAGTATAATACTTAAATGTTCAAGCGCTTGATTTTTATAAAATTACAATATAAATACAAATAATTATTTCACTTTTCTATTCTAAAGTTATCTATTAATTTAGAATCTAATTGAAATGTTTTTGGCTCTGTAAATTTCTAAGAATCGCATGAAGTGACATCTAAAGACAACTATTTTTTCGTTAAGTACTTGGGATTGATAACAAATTTGGATTTTAGAGGACAATTCATATTAATAAAGTGGAAAACAACAACAGAATTATTATAACATAAAGAAGCAAATATTAATAAACGTATATAAATTTAAATATGAATCGTTTTTGTAAGTTAAATTATAAAATATAATATAACAATAATTATTAATGAACATTAATTTTACATTGTAGTATTCATTTAACAAATATGAAGAAAAACTGAAACTAAAATAATAAACTCCTAAAAAATAATTGGATCACAATCCAAAAGTAAGTTATGATCTATATTTAAAACAGATTTATTCCATTTTAACATGTTTCGGGTTTCAATAAATATAAGAATTTTGATAGTAATATTTTTTGTTAATTAGAGGTGGAATAAAATTTAATATGATGTCACAATATATACTAAATCAATTATTATCGTCCACCAACACGTCTAAATCCCACGTCGTGGTGTGACGTGGGAAAAACCCGACGTGGGAAGTGGGATTACCCATCTCTTTAAGAAGATTATTAATATTAATTGTTCTTTTTCGAATCATTATATAGCTTATTGTATAAATGTTATGTATCCAAATGGGACTAAATGGGACATGACCTACTATAGATTATAAATCGTGTGAATTGTTTGTTATAAATTACATTTCCACGCTCTCTTCATAATGGTTGTGTTCTTAGTAACTTTGAACTATATAGCCCAGCTTGGCCCACTGGAGCAAGCGACCCAAAACAACCAGTGGTACGGTACAGAGTCCCATGAGTGTGTAGCTCTTGTCAAGCCCTGGATCCCAGATAAGACAACCAAGTAATGGCAAAGAGGTATCCAGGTCAAAAATAATAATATAGCACAAGGAACTTGCATCGCTTCCTTCCAGTACAGCGCTTCTAAAGGCTATTTCTACGATGGCTCCATCGGTGGCCATGCTGCTGTCTTCGTCAGTCAAGACTCTGCTGGTATCACTGTTTATGATTAATGGAACACTCAACCATGCCACAAGCGCGTAATCAGATTCAAAGGTAATGGAAGCAAGTCTAACGACGGTAATGAATTTTACGTCATAAACTGATTAAAGTTTCAAGTTAAGTTAATCTTTTCATTTCTATCTATAATCGTTATTTACTTATACATGAATATTTACATACACATACATGAATAAATCCTATAATTCCTATAATTTTACATGATTTAGGTTGTTTCATCGATTTTATAATTAATAAATATAGCAAACCACTCCTAAGATTATGAAAGTTGAATATGTTGAAGTACCGACTTAAAAAGGCTTAGGTTATTATAAATAAAAATTTGTGATAACATCCGGTTGGGGAGTAACTTTATTGTATGAGAAAATATTAATACTAAGTGCTATTGGTGGAGTTTCTTATTTAATGTATAAAGCCGTTGATCTTCCTATATCCATCATTAAACATGTAGGTAAAAAGTGATGCACCTAATAGCATAGATAAATATTTACCACATATCATTTGACACCTATAAAAATTAACCTGTATAAACATAATCCGATTATATTATGTTATATCATACTGTATTTAAATATATATGGTAATGTTAGTTCAAATCCACTCCAAATGCAGGTATAATTTGTAGAAGTTCCAAAACACAGTAGTAAATTTCAGTATTTTTATGAGAAGTATAGTACGACAACTGGCTGGTTTGCGATGACTTTCACAGAGAGAATGCTAATTATAAGTGTCCTCAGTGGTGTAAGTTATCTATTTTTCAAAGTTGGAAGCGTTTCGTTTAATTTATTTGTGAACAAATCAAAGTGATGATATTTCGTCTTATTACATTAAAAATATAACATATAATGTCACTAGCATGCATTCCAAACTACTTATAACACATCAATTCCATTAATCATTTCTTCTACTCCTGGTTTCATCATTTATTTGTGTTAAACATTCAATTGGTCATATAGCTTCTAAATTCGGTTTAGATTCGAGAATTGTTGAAGGTCTTCGAATTTGATGTATTATTTTTGTTTTGAGATTTTCTCCATTTTCGTCATTTATTTCAGTTTCTCATTCAGTTCGTTTTTTATTTGCAAGTAGTAGTTTAGTTTCTAAGCATGAATCTGTTGCTCAGCGTTTATTTGAATTAGTTTTTCGCTCAGAATTTTGTTTTTAATTTGGAGGTCCGTTTTTTGATTCTGTAACTCGTTCACATTTACAGCGGACGCTTTAAAGTTAACCATATACGGCTGGATATTAAAGGATATGTTTGGAGTGGGAAGTAACTGTAGGAGTGGGTCGGAATCGAACGTTTTGAAGTTGAAGTAGCTTATTTGTAATTGAGAGTGTTAAAATGATAGCAGATTTATTAAATCAATTAAATCTATTTCCTTCACAAAATCGATTTTAACTGGTTAGAGCTTGTCCTGAGCAAGAGTGTATTAATTTTCAGGCAATTATAGGTTGTTCATCTGCATAAGCTGCTGAATAAACTAGAACTAAGTTACGAGCATCATCAATGAATTATTTGGCTCAAAATTTGACTGCAACTGGAGTAATTATGTAATTTGAAGGGAATTTACCAATAGATAAGCCAAAGAAGCTAAAACTGTTTGCGAACGCAATATTAACACCTGCTTTATAATCGGAATCGTTTCAAAATGCTTCTGCACGCCAAGCTCATTCAAAACTTAAGCGTGATTTTATGAAATCTATATCTTGTCCAAGTTGAACTTAATCGTGCAGTTCATATCACGTACAAAATACTGTAACTTGATTATTGTTTGAAGCTGTATGTATTCCAAGCTTGATGTGTCTTTAAACAATTTGATGATCTGCTCGACATCAAACTTTTCATTGTTATTTTCAATTATATTTTCGTTGTTTTTGATATGATCGCTGATGTAATGCTAGGCTATTACAATAGGCTGTTATGCGGCATTTTTAGTTGAAGACTACTAATTTTCTAGTAATATATTCAAATTATTGTATTGCATTTATGAATTTTAATTCTATTCTACTGATTTTTACAAGTTAGTAGATAAGGATGTCAATTCATCTTCTTTTGATTTTAATTCATCTTCCAATTTCTTTAAATTTGACGAATTATTTTGTAGTTCTGTTTTCAATTTTGAAATATCGTTTTCTAATTATTGTTCAAAATCTCTTTCCTTTGTTAATTAAGCCTATAACTCAGATATTTCCTTTTCGCATTGAGACTATTGTTGAATTAAATTGTAATGCTGTTAGTTGCTTTGTTATTTCTCTAATTGTTTTTATTACTGTTGTAATTTATTATTTTGTTATATTTATATTGATAACTGAATATAACACTATTTCAGAGCGTCAGCAGAATTACTAACCTTTTATTGAGCTTCTAACAAATAATCATGCAAACTATTTATTTCTGTTTCGACTCTATCAATATAATTTATTGTTTTTTACAATTCAGCAAGTGCTAGAGCTTTATTTTATATTATTTCATTTTAAATATTATCAATACTCATTAAATGGAGTGAAATATTTGCATTTATAATATATATTATACTAATATATATTATACTAATTATATTTGTTAACTTAATCCTAGTTAAATTTCCAACGAAATATTTACGCTTGTGTCTTATACTAATTATATTTGTTAACTTAATCCTAGTAACGCAAAACAGTTTACATCGAGATTACTGACTGTTAGTTCTATTTATGATTACTAAACTGAATTGGTATACATAAATATATTTGTAGCACTAGATTTCTATGTGAAATACATATTATTTTATATTTTTATATTGACTAACTGCTTATACTTTTAGCAAAACGTGAATTAATTGTTATTTAATAAAATATTATTTTGGCAAACATCAAATGTGTTATAATTTAATAATTTATATATTGTTAAAATAGAAGATATCATTTGTTAAATAAAATTGCCCAACTCATAAAATACGTTGCAAATACTAAATTAGCATATTTTCAACAGTAGATTTTTAAAATATAACTTACCAAGTTAAATTAATGTAATTATTGCTAAACAGAAGTGTGTTTAGAAATTTATAAATATTTTTGATATATCTCTTATCTAAAAATGTATTATTGTGTAATATAACTACAACAATTTCGATGTTTCAAACACTGAATGTAGTATGTCAAATTAAACTTAACATATTTTAGAAGTGTTTAAATTCTTAGTAATATATTCCACTTTAAAAGTATTTATGTTGCTTAATAGTGAATTTTCCTCTTTAGATAACACTAATTCTTAGTATTTACGTAGAATAGTAAGAATATTGACTCGAACTACATGTATATTATTTAGTTTTCTGTTTAATATCTTATAAAAATTGCAATAAATTTATGTCTCGTGTGGAACTATAATAATACAATTTCTAAATATTACCTTATTGTTAATATTAAATGGAGTGAAATATTTGCATTTATAATATATATATATATATTAATTAGAACATTTCTAAATTAGAATAGAAATTAACGAAATCATCACTAAAACAATAACATTGTTTAAATAATCTCTTGTTTTTGTTTCATTAAAATGTATAGTATGTCCCAGCAGCCATATATCTTAATAGACGTATGATATACTTGTAGAACATAATTTAAATAAGTTGCAAATTTGCTGTCATTTTTAAAAATTACATTGGGTGAGGGAAACAGCTATTCAATTGATTAGTGTTGCACGAATTACTTGTACCAAATGTATTCAAATTACGTTTAAAATACGTATTCATCAAGTTGTATGAAATTATTGAACTGACATTCATGCGACACACGTGCAATAATATATTTATTACCACATACTTTAAAATGCATCATAATTTACAATATCAACTTAGGATTATACCAAGTAAAATATTATACATTTGTTTGCAAATTAATAATATTTCGAAAAAATATACTATAAATTATGTTCAATAAATGGATAGGTTGGATTCGTTCAGAATATAACTTTTTGATTTTTGTACAGTTTTACGTTCTTTATTTTTAATATTTTATGAATATACCCTCCGTAATTTATACCAGATATTTTTAGATATATAGTTGTGATAAATTTGTATATTTAACCCACACGTATTTATAAGTAATGCACTCATTATATTGAACATTTGAAAATGGATATATGTAATGTATTAACAATTCTAACAAATGTAAAATATAATGCGATTAACGAATCACCATGCTCCTCTTGAAGTCAATATTTTGCCTAAAAGCACAATCTTATCAGCAATGTCAATATTTTACCATTCTTCTACCAAGTAGACACCTTAGTGTTGATTGATATCAAAGAAATGGAAGCTGTTTGCAGCTTTCATAATAGTCTTTTAGTATCCTATAATTTCGCACACTTCAACTGGAATTGGTATCAGTTGGATAATTCCACCTTCTGCGCTTACCACTAAACTGGCGATACCAGAATCCAATTTTGTTGGTTCAGCTTAAGCAGTTTAAACTTTTAACACTTTTGTTACAGTTTCAGGATGTTATATAACTTGTTCTATTGCCAGTCTTTCCTTTTTATAGAACTAATCTGTGTCGTATTTGTAACTATAAATACCTATTTAATCTTTGCATGCGCAAACACAGAAAATTTCTTCTAAGAACTGATTGATTAAAAAGTCTTGGTTTAAAACACGAATTTGTTTACTTAACGATGAGAATTCGCTTAATCTTTTACCTTTGTCTCTAAATACATGGAGTTTTGTATCGCAAATAGCGTCAGAAATCAGTAAATAGTCTTGGAATCTCTTCATTTCTAATATATAGCTATATCCTGGTTATTGTTCGCATTTTTCGAGCTTTTAAGCATCTGTAAGATAATAGCCGTTAACCTGCTTGGATTCTGCAACTAAGATGCACTTTGACTTGGGGAATGCAACTATGGATGTTGCTGCGTTTTAGATTTCTTCTTGTGTAACTCTGTTGAGTGCAAGTTTTGTACCCTATTGGATTCTTGAATTGTTTACTTGTTGTACCATTCCAGATTCTTTGATGAATTTCAGCTGTTATGTTTCATTTTTGAGGTATTCTTCGTAAATAAGTAAACCACTAAACTGGCGATACTAAATCCAGTCTACTTAATATATTTGTTATTTTTATGGCCTCTAATACGATTATAAATTATAAAAATTATATAATTACAGAATATGACGTTTGAGTAAATAACGAGATGACTCCTATTTATCTAGAACAATTAAATAATATTATGTTATTATGTCTTATAAATATGAGCTCCACACGATTTTTTTAGAGATTTGTATATATTCCAAAAGTTGATTTTGAAATAATTCCACGGATTAAGAAATAATCGCAATGCACCTAAATAAAGGCACGTGACAATTATGAGAGCATAAAGCAACGTATTTTAGTAGTTATTGGCTTTCCAGGCTCAAAGGTTTAATTATACTAATGGACATAAATCGCATTTCATTGTTTTAACCGCAATAACTGGTGCTACATTTTAAAATTGTATCCCAGAGAAACCAGATACACTAGCTGTATAGCCAGCTTAATCTAAAATTTATAATGAGTTAAATTATTTAAATTATTTTCTCTGAAAATGATAGCACTGAAGTAGGTTACCATTTCACAAAACAATAAACAAAGATCAAGAAGTTTATGTTTGAATGTTGATTATATCGGTTCATAAAAATAACGTGATTTTCAATAGATATTCCTAAAATCAATATTATTAAGCAGTGTTGATTTATTAAAAATTTCGAGGTTCGATTTTGATATATTTTCTGCGTTGAACTAACAAAAACTAAAATATGTTATAATAACACTATTATTAGAGTAATAATCACGGTTTGTAGTTAAAATTTTCTTGTTTTAATTCTTCATTAAGTATACACACGTGTATACTATTACATATTTAACCTCAGTTAGTAAATTATGAGTAAATATAATTACTGATGAAAAGCATTACAAATTAGAAAATTCTGGTATTAATACTCCAAACATACAAATATTATGTAATAGTTTCTGTTTGATAACAAAAATGTATTATAATTAATTTTAAGTGAAAAGTTTAGATTAAATGTAGTATTCGTATAATTCATCAACAAAGTGTTATATTTTCATGTTTATTCAAAATATTCTATATATTTCGCTATTTAATAAAGCGTTCCGAAAAATATATCATACTTGACCCCTCTTCACAACTACTGATTTTTTTCTGCGTTATATTAATACTCTATGACGGTCTAAAATCATGAAAATACTTACAATCATATATATGGTGGTGGATGCCGTTTTGAAGGTGGAAGTGTGGGTACGCGGGAGACTATGTTTCGCTTTCGATGCACTCTTCTTGATTCGTTAGTGCCGTCTCAAGGAAGTGTATATATAAATATTTCAATAATTACATAAAATCAATACCACTTATTTAAAAACGAAATTTTATTTAAAAAATAATAATGTTATAAGTTACATATTTGTTAACATCACTCAACATTAGTTAATTGAATAATTATTCGTTAATGACATACAATTTGTTTATATAACATCATTTATATAATTTGTTATTGACTTAGATTATTAAATGTTAAAAGTATTTCCAACTGTATTACATCCCAAAATAATTCCAAAATTTTAAGAACTATAAATTTTTACTGATTGTATTGTTGAATTCAATATTTAAATTTAACAATTTTATGACGATCCAATAAATCCACCGACGCTATTGCTTAAACTAGTAATATTACTGTTTAATATCGATACATTTTGTACTGATAAGACGCAAAAGTAGTTAAATCCAATTATTCCGCCATTGTCGGCCTGAGATGTAATATTGCAATTGTTAATTATACTATTTAATATTGTACATTTTTAGGCTTCTTAATCTCCGAAAATAGCAGAAACAGTACTTGTTGAAAACGTAGTAGTATTTATTAGCATATTGATTTTCAAATTTACAATTTATGAGCTCTGGCAACTGGAAGATTAAACTCCAACAAGTCCAAATCCTTGGAAATTCTTCGCTTGAACAGTGATGTCTACAGCAGATTACGAAACTGAAATATTACTGTCAGAGTATCCCACTAATCCAAAGAACTTAAATTGTTAAGAACTACTATTTAACTATTAATACAAGCAAATGTTTGAAATATTAACAGAGCTTAAACCTTTGTAAGAATATCCAATAAGTAAACCAGATAATTTTACATAGTCAGTATTTAATGTTTAATAACAATATAGAATTAATTGATTAATAATAACCGATGTACTTAATATTTATGTGATTATACCTCCGAATTAAAATGTATTAAGTTAACTTGAAGACAGTTTGTTGTAAATTTGAAATGATGTCGAATTTCCAATGATTATTGATGTTTAGTTTAAGTATATACTACTTGATTATACTTAACTAAATAAATATGAAGAGTAATTCCCAACACAGAATGTGGATGGCATGAAATTTATTATATTCGCTGTTATATTCGCTGTGTTGAGAATAAGTCCTAATAATGCAATAGTTTGTGTACTTTGGTAATTGCCAAATACCTAATAGTTATTTATATCTAAATTACCAATTATACTATTAATAAGTACAATGTTTCCTTATGATAGCACAAATGATAAATTTATTAATAAATTGTTAATTTGAATATTATTATTTGAGGTTGTTAATAATATATTGAGCTGTCCAGAACTTACATTTATTTATGTGTCTAGTTTAGAAATTATTTTTAGCTAATTTATATTAACTAAATCAGTATTAGTTAATATAACTCCACTTCCAAGAGTTTATGTATCTAATTATATTTTTATATTTTTATAAGAACTTTATCCTTAAAACAATGGATAAACTATATTTTGGTAAATATTACTAGAAACCTAAATGAATGCATCGTGAATTGTTTGGAACACACTAAATACATATCCATTACTAAAATCAGAGGATACTGCAACTTAATTTGTAACTGTTTGTATATCAAATAATACAATATTTATTAATTTGCTACAAATATTAATACTACTTGTAGTAGTAGTGATTTATATTTGCACACACTAATCGTCGATTAATGAATAGCCTTACTAGCACTAACACGATTAATCTACCATAATTTAACCCGAAATATTACATACACAAGTATCTCCAACTAAATATGACTTTTATGGACATGTACAAACGTTTGAAATATTTACACTGTACTTTCCACATGTACATACTCCATTTTATACAAATGAGTTTACTGTTTAGCAGGTACATACTTCGGATTTCATAATATAACCTTGAGTGCTGTTACAGATACAAGTATCTCCAACAATTATAGAATTTTATGGACATGTGCAAATGTTGTTATTTAACGAAGAATGTAGCGGACAAATACACTGATTATCTGATATAAATGCATTAATAATAGAACAAGTGCACGCGTTATTTTATAGAATTGCACCAATAGGACATCCACAAACATTTGATATATTCACACTGTTCAGACCACAGCTGCAAATTCCATTTAATACAAATGCTCCCAACGTAGAACATTTACAAACTCCTGATTAAATAGTTTAACCTATTATTTAACAAACACAAATATTATTAATAAGAATTGAACTACTAGGACAAACACAAGCTTTATCTTGTACTACAGAATAAATATTTGTGCATTAACACACTCCATTGATACTAATTTATCCAGAAATTTCACAAATTACTTCTATACATGAACTATTTATAAATTGATGGCCTTGCAAGCTTTAACAATTTATTAATTTTTAAAGTTATTCAATAATTTAATTTTATGTTTATATCATTTAGTTCATTGATGTATAATTCGACTAGCATTAGTTTTATAAGTCAATAATACTAGTATTTAAATATGTGTGTAATATGGTGATATTATCAAATATTCGTTTGTCTAAAATTGTTGTATTAGCAAATAAGTTAGCGTCTGAAACAGAATAATTATACAGAATAGCATGATCTAAATAAGAAACATTATCCAATATCCATTAGATATTTTTTTGTACATCTTATATTTATATTTACTATATGGACTCAATATAATACATTGATTAATTTAGATTTGATATGTTATTGTATAAACTATTAGTTAATGCAATAAAGCTATTGTTTATCTACATTATTTATTATGAAATATTATTATTTATTTAAGAGTAGTTAGAGATTATATTGTTTTCAATAAGCAATTGTTATTAAACAATATTACTAAATGTATCACTAATATTTTGCATATTATTTTATACACTTATATTTAACTAAGAAAGCTAGTTTGCGATATCTAGTATATTTTAATTAATTTATTCACCAGAATTGTACTATATTTATTTAGAAATATTGGTGAGACTGTTAACAATATTTACACATATAGAAATATTTTATACGTAACCATAATCACATACACATTAATTATGTTTAAATACAAACGGGTGTACACATTAAATAATTCCATTCGATAATTAACTATATCGTAATTCATCCAAGCAAAGTCCATAAATTACCTGTTAACTATTACATAAATCACAAATAAATATGAATTCGCCATTTAACTGTGTTATGATACTTCCCTATCCTATTTGTTGAATTTAATTTACACACACTCTTAACTATTAGACCAGGATTTATACATCAACTTGTATGCACGAAGCAATATAACCATTAAATATACTTTAATACAAATTATATCCGCTTAGTTTACTTTCTGTAATTGATAAATTGCATTTACTGTCAATATAATTTACGATACCTGATGTATTATTACTATATATTCTATATTATATTACCGTTTCTTGTATTTAAATATATTTAGATTGAATAACAATAGCAGATATTTGTTAACCATGTGCTATAAATATAAAAGTTGAATTTAGCAATTATAAATCACATTAAACACAAAGTAAAGCACCTACTAATACTTAATTGATAAATTGCATTTACTGTCAATATAATTTACGATACCTGATGTATTATTACTATATATTCTATATTATATTACCGTTTCTTGTATTTAAATATATTTAGATTGAATAACAATAGCAGATATTTGTTAACCATGTGCTATAAATATAAAAGTTGAATTTAGCAATTATAAATCACATTAAACACAAAGTAAAGCACCTACTAATACTTAAATTTCCAACGAAATATTTACGCTTGTGTCTTATACTAATTATATTTGTTAACTTAATCCTAGTAACGCAAAACAGTTTACATCGAGATTACTGACTGTTAGTTCTATTTATGATTACTAAACTGAATTGGTATACATAAATATATTTGTAGCACTAGATTTCTATGTGAAATACATATTATTTTATATTTTTATATTGACTAACTGCTTATACTTTTAGCAAAACGTGAATTAATTGTTATTTAATAAAATATTATTTTGGCAAACATCAAATGTGTTATAATTTAATAATTTATATATTGTTAAAATAGAAGATATCATTTGTTAAATAAAATTGCCCAACTCATAAAATACGTTGCAAATACTAAATTAGCATATTTTCAACAGTAGATTTTTAAAATATAACTTACCAAGTTAAATTAATGTAATTATTGCTAAACAGAAGTGTGTTTAGCAATTTATAAATATTTTTGATATATCTCTTATCTAAAAATGTATTATTGTGTAATATAACTACAACAATTTCGATGTTTCAAACACTGAATGTAGTATGTCAAATTAAACTTAACATATTTTAGAAGTGTTTAAATTCTTAGTAATATATTCCACTTTAAAAGTATTTATGTTGCTTAATAGTGAATTTTCCTCTTTAGATAACACTAATTCTTAGTATTTACGTAGAATAGTAAGAATATTGACTCGAACTACATGTATATTATTTAGTTTTCTGTTTAATATCTTATAAAAATTGCAATAAATTTATGTCTCGTGTGGAACTATAATAATACAATTTCTAAATATTACCTTATTGTTAATATTAAATGGAGTGAAATATTTGCATTTATAATATATATATATATATTAATTAGAACATTTCTAAATTAGAATAGAAATTAACGAAATCATCACTAAAACAATAACATTGTTTAAATAATCTCTTGTTTTTGTTTCATTAAAATGTATAGTATGTCCCAGCAGCCATATATCTTAATAGACGTATGATATACTTCTAGAACATAATTTAAATAAGTTGCAAATTTGCTGTCATTTTTAAAAATTACATTGGGTGAGGGAAACAGCTATTCAATTGATTAGTGTTGCACGAATTACTTGTACCAAATGTATTCAAATTACGTTTAAAATACGTATTCATCAAGTTGTATGAAATTATTGAACTGACATTCATGCGACACACGTGCAATAATATATTTATTACCACATACTTTAAAATGCATCATAATTTACAATATCAACTTAGGATTATACCAAGTAAAATATTATACATTTGTTTGCAAATTAATAATATTTCGAAAAAATATACTATAAATTATGTTCAATAAATGGATAGGTTGGATTCGTTCAGAATATAACTTTTTGATTTTTGTACAGTTTTACGTTCTTTATTTTTAATATTTTATGAATATACACTCCGTAATTTATACCAGATATTTTTAGATATATAGTTGTGATAAATTTGTATATTTAACCCACACGTATTTATAAGTAATGCACTCATTATATTGAACATTTGAAAATGGATATATGTAATGTATTAACAATTCTAACAAATGTAAAATATAATGCGATTAACGAATCACCATGCTCCTCTTGAAGTCAATATTTTGCCTAAAAGCACAATCTTATCAGCAATGTCAATATTTTACCATTCTTCTACCAAGTAGACACCTTAGTGTTGATTGATATCAAAGAAATGGAAGCTGTTTGCAGCTTTCATAATAGTCTTTTAGTATCCTATAATTTCGCACACTTCAACTGGAATTGGTATCAGTTGGATAATTCCACCTTCTGCGCTTACCACTAAACTGGCGATACCAGAATCCAATTTTGTTGGTTCTGCTTAAGCAGTTTAAACTTTTAACACTTTTGTTACAGTTTCAGGATGTTATATAACTTGTTCTATTGCCAGTCTTTCCTTTTTATAGAACTAATCTGTGTCGTATTTGTAACTATAAATACCTATTTAATCTTTGCATGCGCAAACACAGAAAATTTCTTCTAAGAACTGATTGATTAAAAAGTCTTGGTTTAAAACACGAATTTGTTTACTTAACGATGAGAATTCGCTTAATCTTTTACCTTTGTCTCTAAATACATGGAGTTTTGTATCGCAAATAGCGTCAGAAATCAGTAAATAGTCTTGGAATCTCTTCATTTCTAATATATAGCTATATCCTGGTTATTGTTCGCATTTTTCGAGCTTTTAAGCATCTGTAAGATAATAGCCGTTAACCTGCTTGGATTCTGCAACTAAGATGCACTTTGACTTGGGGAATGCAACTATGGATGTTGCTGCGTTTTAGATTTCTTCTTGTGTAACTCTGTTGAGTGCAAGTTTTGTTCCTTATTGTATTCTAGAATTGTTTACTTGTTGTACCATTCCAGATTCTTTGATGAATTTCAGTTGTTGTGTTTCATTTTTGAGGTATTCTTCGTTAACTTGTTCAACGGTGAGAACTGATATTTTACCGTATTCTTTGTTGAATCCGCCCATTACGTATCCGGTTCCGAGGAAGATGAGTTCTCTGAATTCTTCTGTTAGCTGGTATCTTTCGAGGATTTCGGCTCTTTTTTCGCGGTCGTCGTTCTTTCTACGTCTGTCGACTCTTCCGTACTGGTCAACTGGTTTGTAGCTTCCTTACCAGTGTTTTCCGAATACTTGTGGGTATTTGGACCAGATTGAGTCGCTAACGAGTGAGTTTACGTGTTCCGTACGCATGATGTCCAGTGGCTGGTGATCGCATATCGCGTTGTTTTCGACCAAAAATAAGTGTTCGTGGTTGAATCTGGAGAAGCTGTTGAATGGTGCTGGGTCCCTGGGCAGGATTTTGTGGCAGAATTCGGCTAACTATTGGCTGTCCATCCTGTCCTCGTACGTTTCGACCGTATCGAATATTCTTATGTTCGCGACCTCGTCCTTAGTTATGGAGTGGACAGGGCGTACCTCGAACCTCTGGGTGCTGCTGACGACCACGAACGCGTTCGTGCGCGCGTTGTACGCGAATCTGCTCACGGTGAACGGCAAGTGCAAAATTTGTCTCTGAACGTTGAACCCGTTCACAGAAAAAGATGAGAGGTAAACGAGCGGTTTGATTTGAAGGTTCGACATCGTTCTGGACAAATTGTAGTCTAAAGATGAGCGCACGGACCCGAAATTGAACTTGGAGAAGAAGTGCAGCCTCGCTATCTTGGGCGCCAACTAATAGTCCTTTTAAATTAACTGTTATGAATCAACAAGGGCAATAAAACCAAATGAAAGCTGTAAAATTTAACGAGGGGGGAAAGTGGTCTGTAAAAGGACCGAAAGTGAGCCGGCCTTGATCTTGCACGGCTGCTTACCAACCTGGTAGAAACTCACCGCGCCGTGCAGAGTGGGGACAACTGCGAAGGAAATCGGCTCGGACTGGTGATTCGGGGTCGGATAGCCGATAAAAAGAACCTCCGTATCGTCAACAACGACCTCCCTAAAAGGCTCCTGCTGAAGCAAACGGAACTCCTTCTTGTTCTCTCTGTAGGGGAACGCGAAACGGTCCTCCAGATACTTCGCCCTGAACAAAAACTGGCTCAGTGACTTGACTAGCTTAATCTTGCGCTCAAAAAGTTAATAACAGATGATACCAGCACCCTTCTGACTGCAGAACACATACATGTTCTAACCTGATTTCTTGAACCAAATCTGAGAGTAAATCAAGGCGAAGAACTCGTCGTTAATTTACCTTTCAAGCGGAATCATGAGCTTATTCTGCTCAAAGTCGTCACTATCAGCTGGAATGAAATCTATTATGTCCTAAAACTCGGTTTTGCCCTTCTGAAGCAAAAACGGTGAGAAGCAGCCAACAAACTCAGGTTTGTCCTTCAATATACCAAATATGTGCACCACCGAATCAGAAGTGATCACAGTTATGTAATACTCGTAGTTTATTCTTGTATGCGTAAAGTGATAAGAAAGATTCAATGCCCCGGAGAAAAGCTGAGCGGATGTTATTTAACAATCCTTAACTTCAAGGAAATCCTCCAATATAAAGGTCCAGCTTGATATTTTCTCACCTTGTCTACCTACTTGGTAAACCAATACATGATTGTCAAAGCAAATCAGACAGGTGTTATTTACAATAGATGCACATAACGCGATATCATCGTATTCATATGGTACTATAATTGGTTTCTTACTGAAATTTACATATATTTTCATTTCGAACTATGTAATTATTACCAAATTCTGACCTATCTTCTTGCAGCAAAGCACAAGTTGAGTTGTATTCAAATCGTTGTACTCACATTTATCAGTAATTTCAACTTTATTCTGCTTTTGTGTTACTTTAACAACTTCAGCAGATAATTTCCTTACTACCAATATAAATGCTTCTTTTGTTGCGGCATCTTCCTAGATTAAATGCATTTATCCTATCTGATCATTAAATACTTTATCGAGCAATTAGCAACCTTCAAGTGAAATTTACTGATTAATTCTTTGAATAGCTCCAGAGTGGTGTAATAATGCAACTTAGTTTTGCACAAATGTTGTGTGCTTTCTTTAAGTCGTACAAGAATCCACTACTCCTGATAAACTTGGAATAACATTAATTATTTTGCTTATTAAATGTTTAATGGTTTCAAATGATTCTTCACCGTCCGCGCGAGCGATTTAAAGAATATTAGAAGGTTTGAATTATGCTGGTTTAATATTAAATAAGTTATCATATTGTTTCTTAGTAAATTATAATTTCTAACCTGCAAAGTCAACATTAATAATCTCATGTTCTTCAACACTTTCTTACTTTACTTCTTTCTTAATATTAATAATTTTACAAGCATTTTTCAGTTCGTAATACAATTATTACCTGAATTGATCATCGCTAATTTCATGACTCTGTCTAAAATCTGTGTAGTATCCTGGTTCAGGAACTGCGTATGATATTTAAAATTATTGAATATAACTGTCTCCTACTGAAGAGCCCATCAATACTTAATAACTCAGTTACTTATCTTTCTTTTTATCGAAATGATCAACTGCAAACGATTAGCCTAATACAGTCATCGAATTGACAATCATTTCGTTCCAAAGAGCCTAGCTTGGGTCAGCCATTAATATTGGAAGTATTCTAACACCTGTATCATCAAAAATAACTGAATAGAGAATACCTTAGTCATTAGCTATTAATAATTCCGATTCTGATAAAAACACAGTTTGTGCTTAATTTATTGGAGGAATTTAATCAAACTATTGCAAACAAGTTTTGGGACCAACATATTTTTTATTATTGCTGAACAGCTCAGCTTCTAATGTAAAGTCAAAAGTTGGGAAGTTCCCTAAAATATTACACACTTATGAATATTTCATGTTAATTTCATCAGAAGAATAACCATAGTATTTGAATGTTTCGGCCTAAGTTAAAGCTGGAGAACCTGGAATAAGTTGTGATGGGACCTTGACTATTTTTTCTTAGTTAATTGTTTGAATAAGTTCATTTTCTTTCAATATATTATCGTTCAGTGAATTATAAACTTTATTTTTCATAAGATTCATAAAGTCGAAATTAATTTCATCTTTAAATATCTTGAAATATTCAATGATTTGATCGCAATCTGCGTCTGTTTCTTCATATAAATACGCAAAACGAAGACGAAGATCTGTTTGCTTAAAGCGTTTGAAAATAATTTGTCTTGGAGCCAATATTAAAAATCCGTGAGGAGCATCAACAATTTTATAACTGTCGAAAGGCAACTACGTTAATTTTTGTGTCTCAGTAACATGGCTATTGTGAGTTGAGAAAATTGTCACATAGTTGGATCTAAGATTTTTGAAATTATGCATAACATTACCAGGATCCAAATATTATGTTTATGCCAAGATAGCGAGATATTATTCATGTGCGGCAATTGATATAATCTTACCACTCTTGAATTACACTGATTAAGACTTTTATAAACCTAAATGAATAAAAGTTAAAGTATTGTGAGACGATGCAGTTACTACAATATCTGGTTTGCAAAAACAATATTATATATCTGTATAGATAAGTTGTTCAGATGGAGGAATAGTATCAAATGTTTTAATCTAATTCAATTATTTGTCTAGCAACATAAGATGCGTCTGAAACCCAACCAAAATGAAATGTTGATAAGTATCCAAGAATAGAATCCTTGCTTAGAACTAGTGATTGGTATAAAAGCTAAGTTAGGTGCCATTATTAAGAATGTCATAAATCTCCAGAATCGAGGACCTTGCAACAAACAATTATTAGCCCAATTTTTTACTTAAAGTAATACCAGCAGGTGTCACAGTTTAATGTGGATAAGCAACTGGGTTAGGCATGATTGGGGAGTGGTTTCGTTTGAACCTATTATTTTAATATGTTATTTTATCTAATTTTATATTTTTACAACTCCAAATTATGACAGATCCGTATAAATTTAAAATGCCAGAACGTGTGCGAAAAACCAATGATACTCATTAATACGTGTCTTCTTTGGACGGCGGTAATAAGCCTCGTAATCCACCTCAGGTGTTGTCTCAGCCTACTGATCTCACATCGTAGCTTGCAAATAAGCTGAAGAGTGTTTAAGAGGAGAATGACAACTTGAAAGTGCTGTTGAGGCGTGCGAACGAGGAGAACAAGGATTTGCGCGAGAAAATACAGGTAACCGCAATTCAGCAGAATTAGGTTGCTCAGCCGGACGCCGGCTCCAGCATGCTCCTCGCCCAGAAGGAGTACATAAAGAACCTGGAGTAGTAGGTGTACTGCCTCGAGAACTTCCTGAGCCAGCACGGGCTAGTGTACGTTGAGGACGAGGACGAGCCAGATTAACAGCAAGTTGAGAAGTAATACGCCCAGATCAAGCAGCAAATCACCGATTTGAAGCAGGAGCCCTTCAAACCGCCGCACAGAGACATCCTCCTGAACAACATCAGAAAGCTCAACCAGATCACCGGCGCCCGCCCAGAGTTCATCAAAATCGCGAATATTCAGCAGTTCAAGGACAGAACCAGCGTCACTGTGCGATTCTACAAAAACGGGATCTACGTTAACAGAGGGCCGTTCAGGAGCTACTTCGACGACTCGGCTGTTCAGTTCGTTGACGATATTCAGGCCGGATTCCTCCCCACTGAATTCCAAAACACATACCCAGACGGGGTTCAGATTGACGCGCACTTCGAGGACGGCGACTTCCTGGCCTCAAAGCAATAAAGCACTTGCAACGGGCAAGGAAGAGAGCTCACAGACGCAGTGCCGCACCCGGGCATGAACACCATAGACCCGGTGAAAGCACAAACGTAAGAAGACCTGAAGAAAATCAGACAAAACTACCAGTTCTCGGCGTACGGAGACCAACACCAGCAAATAGTCAACTCACAGGACTCAAAATACATGCAAGAAAAACCACTTGACGTCCAGTCATTCCTTAACAGAATCCCAGAACACAAAATCGTGAACGGGAAAATAATATCAGTCAGAGAGCAAGTTGCAAAAGACCTGGGTCTGCAATCATCGCCAAGCCTGAGGAAAACTATTCTGATCGACAAACAAGAGGAATCAGACGATGAAAACGAAAAAGCAACAATTAGAATCAAGGTTAACGCACCAAAAAACGAAAACAACGGTAGGAATATCGTTCTAAAATTGAATTTTAACTTAACAATCAAAGAACTTTACGAAGAAGTGTCCACAGCACTCGGAGTGGCTAGCGGCGCGATCAAACTAATTAAAGTTCTAGGTGGAGACTTAGATCCTTGCAACTAAACTATTGACGAAATGGGTCTCACTCCTAACAGTAGACTGTATTGTAAAGTTGGAATATGAAAATAATATGCAGTATTTAAACATATATTTATTATCGATATTATATATAATTCGATTAAGTTATCACAAGAACCACAAGCCGAGAGCTTGGAGGTCATTCTTGTCAAGTGTAATTTTGCCGGAATCTCTTGGGTCGAACTTTTCCATGAGTTTATCAACGATTAATAAGTAGGAACATATGGAGAGAAATTCGCCGAACTCAACACCTCTGTGGTCAGTGTCATACTTCTGAATAAGAGCCATCAAAATTGGTTGCTTTACCTAAAAGTTAAGCATTCTCACTGCTTGTTAAACTTATGGGGCTTGAGCGCTCATCTGACCCATTGAAAATTTCATGAAAACATTGTAGAAACTCACAAGATATTGATCAAACACTGGGAATGTTTCAATATCAATGTATGTTTCGTCAGAAATAGCTTTCAAAAGTAATTAGGCCGATTAGGCTGGAAAATTGAACTTTTGATAAGCCTTCTAAATTTCTTGCACAGAGATAGTTCCAGAATGATCTGAGTCTAAAGCATTAAAACGAGCAACAGCTTATGGATCAACTGCAGACATCATACCACCCATCATAGCACCAGCCATGCCCATCATACCACCCATCATGGTATTGTTTATAGCTACCATCTCACCCATCATGTTATTTGTAATGCCCACCATATCATTCATCATATTAGACATTTCCATTTCTACTGACATATTTTACGGAGTATTTTGCATTTATTTACCCATCTACGGCATTCCGTAACCTTGCTTTTAGTTAAATCCCATGTTGAACATTGATGATCAGAAGTGGAGTCGATATTTATGACTCGTTGCAATTTTTGAATTGATTATTATTATCATAATCGTTAAGATAATATCGATAGGATAATACTAGTTAGTATACTGAATAAAACACATAGGAATTGACTCTATCATTGAGCTAGCATCAAAGAGATACATGTACTGTGGTCGCCAAGCCAACTTTGATTTCAAAAAATACTAACTATTTCAAAACTATTTTTTGTATTAATTTTAACTATATATTAACTCAATGTTTAGTAGCGTCTCCTTTCTATTTTATTACTTCTTCTAACCTTTTGGGCATAGAGTCAATCAAATGATTGATGATATCTAACGAGATTTACTCCAACGCCCTCTTTACTTCTTCATTTAATAAGTCATATGTGGTACATTCTTCAGGGGAAATGTTTGACTTCAGTGGATTCCAGCAGTGAAAAAGTGGATTTAAGTCTGGACTCATTACTGGAAAGCGATAGAGCTCAATGTTGTTAGCAGTATAAAAGTTTTTCATATACTTACTAAAATGTGTCGGGGCGTTATCTTGTTGCAACTTCAAGTTATGCTATTAAGTGATGGAAGTGTAACTTGTCTGAGAACTTAAGAATTGACAATTGAATTCATGGTCGTACCGCACGGCATAAACCATAATGGACCCTTATATCTATAGCTAATCGTACTATAGATCATGCACGAAAACAGTCCATATTTTACACTTCGAGAAAATACTTCGGATTCCACTCGTCTTTAGGTGTTCTGAGCACTCTACTCGCTCGATTTGCATAGCATTTTGAGCGATACTCATCGGTATACTAAAAAGTTCTCCAATATTCAATTGGTTGTTTCAGGTTCATTCGAGCAAAGTTCAAACTTTCCAATTTATGCTTTTCGGTAAGTTTTGGCTTTATCTTAGCAACATAGAAGCTTAAACTGAATTTGGCCAGGAGACGAGATACCGTTGTTAGAGACATGGAAATTCCACGAAGGGCTTAGTATTTTTCAGCTATGATTCGTCGAGTTTCGAATCTATGGCTCTGGCGATATTTAACAACGCGAAAATCTCAGCTTAGTCAAATTTTCTGACACTATTATCGGCATGAGAAGCTTCTAGCTTGCCTGTAACTTCAAAGTGCTTAAAAATGGAATAAACAGTTTGGAGACTACATTGAAGGCAACAAGCAATGTATTTCTTGGTTGCAACAGTTTGTGATTCTGTTTCTCACATTCTCATCATTATGCGACGCTCTTGTATTGTGATCCGTCGGCTTCGTGTGTGCTTCGTCATTTGAAGGATGAAGTGAAAAAGAAATGAACCGCAGAATTAATTGAATATGTTATAATTAGCATAAATACAGTGATTTAATTTTCAAGCGCAATTATTACATAAACATTTGTTAAAATCAAAGTTGGCTCGGACACCACAGTATTACCTAGCTCAATGATAGCTAGTTCACATTATCAATATTGATTTTTTCAATTTTATACATATTATATCATATTCTAATCAAAATATATATGATAGAGTCAATTCCTATGTGTTTTATTCAGTATACTAACTAGTATTATCCTATCGATATTATCTTAACGATTATGATAATAATAATCAATTCAAAAATTGCAACGAGTCATAAATATCGACTCCACTTCTGATCATCAATGTTCAACATGGGATTTAACTAAAAGCAAGGTTACGGAATGCCGTAGATGGGTATATAAATGCAAAATACTCCGTAAAATATGTCAGTAGAAATGGAAATGTCTAATATGATGAATGATATGGTGGGCATTACAAATAACATGATGGGTGAGATGGTAGCTATAAACAATACCATGATGGGTGGTATGATGGGCATGGCTGGTGCTATGATGGGTGGTATGATGTCTGCAGTTGATCCATAAGCTGTTGCTCGTTTTAATGCTTTAGACTCAGATCATTCTGGAACTATCTCTGTGCAAGAAATTTAGAAGGCTTATCAAAAGTTCAATTTTCCAGCCTAATCGGCCTAATTACTTTTGAAAGCTATTTCTGACGAAACATACATTGATATTGAAACATTCCCAGTGTTTGATCAATATCTTGTGAGTTTCTACAATGTTTTCATGAAATTTTCAATGGGTCAGATGAGCGCTCAAGCCCCATAAGTTTAACAAGCAGTGAGAATGCTTAACTTTTAGGTAAAGCAACCAATTTTGATGGCTCTTATTCAGAAGTATGACACTGACCACAGAGGTGTTGAGTTCGGCGAATTTCTCTCCATATGTTCCTACTTATTAATCGTTGATAAACTCATGGAAAAGTTCGACCCAAGAGATTCCGGCAAAATTACACTTGACAAGAATGACCTCCAAGCTCTCGGCTTGTGGTTCTTGTGATAACTTAATCGAATTATATATAATATCGATAATAAATATATGTTTAAATACTGCATATTATTTTCATATTCCAACTTTACAATACAGTCTACTGTTAGGAGTGAGACCCATTTCGTCAATAGTTTAGTTGCAAGGATCTAAGTCTCCACCTAGAACTTTAATTAGTTTGATCGCGCCGCTAGCCACTCCGAGTGCTGTGGACACTTCTTCGTAAAGTTCTTTGATTGTTAAGTTAAAATTCAATTTTAGAACGATATTCCTACCGTTGTTTTCGTTTTTTGGTGCGTTAACCTTGATTCTAATTGTTGCTTTTTCGTTTTCATCGTCTGATTCCTCTTGTTTGTCGATCAGAATAGTTTTCCTCAGGCTTGGCGATGATTGCAGACCCAGGTCTTTTGCAACTTGCTCTCTGACTGATATTATTTTCCCGTTCACGATTTTGTGTTCTGGGATTCTGTTAAGGAATGACTGGACGTCGAGTGGTTTTTCTTGCATGTATTTTGAGTCCTGTGAGTTGACTATTTGCTGGTGTTGGTCTCCGTACGCCGAGAACTGGTAGTTTTGTCTGATTTTCTTCAGGTCTTCTTACGTTTGTGCTTTCACCGGGTCTATGGTGTTCATGCCCGGGTGCGGCACTGCGTCTGTGAGCTCTCTTCCTTGCCCGTTGCAAGTGCTTTATTGCTTTGAGGCCAGGAAGTCGCCGTCCTCGAAGTGCGCGTCAATCTGAACCCCGTCTGGGTATGTGTTTTGGAATTCAGTGGGGAGGAATCCGGCCTGAATATCGTCAACGAACTGAACAGCCGAGTCGTCGAATTAGCTCCTGAACGGCCCTCTGTTAACGTAGATCCCGTTTTTGTAGAATCTCACAGTGACGCTGGTTCTGTCCTTGAACTGCTGAATATTCGCGATTTTGATGAACTCTGGGCGGGCGCCGGTGATCTGGTTGAGCTTTCTGATGTTGTTCAGGAGGATGTCTCTGTGCGGCGGTTTGAAGGGCTCCTGCTTCAAATCGGTGATTTGCTGCTTGATCTGGGCGTATTACTTCTCTGCTTGCTGTTAATCTGGCTCGTCCTCGTCCTCAACGTACACTAGCCCGTGCTGGCTCAGGAAGTTCTCGAGGCAGTACACCTACTACTCCAGGTTCTTTATGTACTCCTTCTGGGCGAGGAGCATGCTGGAGCCGGCGTCCGGCTGAGCAACCTAATTCTGCTGAATTGCGGTTACCTGTATTTTCTCGCGCAAATCCTTGTTCTCCTCGTTCGCACGCCTCAACAGCACTATTAAAGGATCGAAATGTACATCATGATAAGAAGTGAAAAGATCATAACAGCTATTTAACAACAATAATTATATAATTTTGTATTGGCAGAAAATTTACAGCTATTTTAAGGTAAATGAACGGATAATATAAAAATCATTCACATTACATTAATTCTTGTATAATTATTGCGTTTAACATTAATATTATTACATAATAGTAGAAATTCACTTCAAATATGTACTAAATATTTGTTTTATCAATTTAAGTTTGTTTCGCCAATATATCTCTTACTAGTAATAAAATGTATAGTACGTACGCTCTAGCAATTGGCCCAAGTATTGAGTGCTCTGAGTTCGATAATTAACCAATTACTGCAACACTTCGTTTTCAAAATATTCAATTGCCTTTAACTTCGGTTTAATAAACGTTAACTTTCTATTCTCAACAAAATCTTTCTTTTTGGTTCACATTCGACAGTTAAATTTACTCAGAACTTACAATGCACTAAACAGTTGATTTAACTTTAACTGTTTCAGGTTAAACTTTTGTAAAAACGGTTCCGTTTATTACTCACACGAATTTTAATGGGAATAAATGCTGGAAAGATGTTGAATTCTCAGCAGACAGCGATTAAATGTTCAATATCTCAGTCACTCCACTCTAATGTTAAATTTCTTCAAAAGTAAAGGTGTATTTAGAGTACTTCAATCAATCATGGATTCAAGTTCCAATAAAATCCACAATCACAACTGACCCGCTATTTAAAGGGTACAAAAACAATATTTATAATTAGGCAGAGGTTAAATACTTCAACACGAGCTCAAATAATGACGCTCTAAACGCGTAACGCATCATAAACTTTATATAATACTTTAAATAAAACATATAAGTGTTACTAAGGCTTAAAATAGTTGAAACAGACCTATCACTCAAAATTAAAAATACTATGATTGTAGATATCAAGAATTATAACAACTAATTAAGCAAATAATGCATTCTAGTTCAACCCAAAATTACAATTTAATCGTGGTACGCATTTGCTACTATAAGCTCCCCTGCCATTGTAGATTGCTTTCAAACTGATACTAGATCCAAGACATTCAAAGCTATTTTACACATATATGACTAAAATATGATAACTTAATCAATATCTGAGTATTCTACTGACATGCAATTAATGAGATAAAGACTCGGAATACCATTTTATCATCTTGACTAAAAATAATAAATTAATCAAAGTTTCAATTATTACTATGTTCTTATGTTTTAATCACTTGATTACTAAGGTAAAATGATTAACTCAATGTACTATAAAGGCATTGCAATAAAGTCATGCTACAAAGATATGGTTGTTGAATTCTATGATTAATAAGTTTGCTTGAAAATGTTGTTGTTTGATAATGATGTGTGTCGATAACAATTAACAACTACTGGAATAGTTGGTTTATTTACTGGTAAGTTAGATCCAAATATTTCTGATCCAACTAAACGATAAACATTTTTCTGGTACAATATAAATTTCAAAGTGCCTGACTCATGGTTTGGTTCGTATAATAGATATTGCTTTAAAGACAATGAAGATACTGGTTAATATTAAGGAACGCGGGTTACCGGATCATATTTAAATAGATTAACATAACTGGCAAAAGGTGTTTAAAGAATTAATATTACAACTAATTTTGTACTTAACACGAAAACAGAATAATATTATTGTTCAAAATTCTCAAATGTAATTTTACAAACAAAAATTAATTATCTGTCTATAGCTTTTGGAGTATTATTCATTCTAGTTATAATAATATCTTGTTGTGTTCTTAAGCACTAAATAATTAATAAATTTAACAAATAAGTTAAAATTCAAGATTATATTTTATAAGAATTTACTTGCAAAGAGTTTGAACATATATAGCAAGTTTCTAATTCATCGCAATCAGAAATAAGCGAACATAGCAACTAAAATTAAACAAAGAACTTAAATGAAGAAATTTAATAATGAATTCTAAAATTAATTATATTTCTAACATTAAATTATCCTTGTGTTGAAGTGAAAATAGTATAACTTTTTTGTTATATATTCATATGAAAAAAGCGATTGTATACACCTCTTAATTATGACAATACAAGAAAGTTTGTAGGAGATACGATAGAGCTTGTAGAAGTTTGATAATCCGCCAACTCTTATAGCTGTATCCAAAACTAAGCCGAACGAGGCTGTTCAGGAAGCTTACGACGCCGGTCAGCGCATTTTCGGCGAGAATTACGTGCAGGAGCTTTGTGATAAGGTTCCAGCGCTTCCGAGAGACATTGAGTGGCATTTTATCGGTCATTTGCAGTCCAACAAGTCGAACATGATTGCAAAGCTTGCGAATGACAATTACAAGATAGTTGTGCAGACATTAGACTCTGCGAAGCTTGCTGACAAGCTCAACAGCCAGTTAAAAGTTAAGCTTGATGTAATGGTGGAGGTGCACACCTCAACCGAGTCTTCCAAGTCCGGCTGCTCTCCAAGTGAAGTCCTTGCCTTGGTTGACCACATCAAATCCCTCCCGAATCTGAATTTCATCGGATTGATGACCATCGGTGACCCGAACGACCCCAGGTCCTGTTTTAAGCAAATGAAAGATTTGTAAGAGCAAACTAAAGGAAGTTTGTCAATGGGAATGAGCGGCGACTACAAAGAAGCGGTGGAATTCGGGACGAACTTCGTCAGAATCGGAACTGCGATCTTCGGACACAGAGAATACAAAAAGTGAACCACTCCCACATTGGATAACATTGGATAATTTTTTGTTTTGTAGTTATTTATTGGTCCTATTTTATTTATAAATTGTATTTTTAGTACGCGTTTGTGTGCAAAAACCACCCCTAAGTGTAACTATACTTACAATAATCAATATTTGTATATTTGTAAAATTTAAAGTATCAGCAAGCAAAGTATCAACATTTGGAGTGAAAAGTTATAAATAAAAATAAAATCAGTATACGTCAAGGTCTAGAAGTCATAACTGTAGCTTAGCCCCCTCCAGGAACGTCTCCTTAAAAATCGAGGGGCTCACAGAGTCCTTATCTTATTAATTGCACTTGCTACCACGCAACTTGCGGTAACGTTATTGTGTAACTAAGTGTGGATTTGTGGATTGTCTGAACATTAGCCAGATGATAACCTGATACCTCGATTTTGAGACGAATATTTGTAATTATTTAGATTTGTGATATGAATATTAATAACATGACTCACTCAACAGCAACAATCCAACAATACATCTAAACGCAATAAATAAATATATACTAGTTATTTTACTATAGCTAAGTAAAAATAATATATATTTAAATAATTCTTGTGGTTGATAATATTCCAGTTTATTTAAATGGTTTTCATCTTTGTTTCCAATCTAAGTAATTATGCTTCCTCAATTATGTAACAACATTAATGTACAGTTCTATATATGATTTAATATCTTTTTAATATCAAGTAACTACTTTAAAATATTTTGAACTTTTGTTTTTGGATAGATTTATATTGCTCTTTTTTAATAGCAAATTCATTTTAACTCATATTTCAGTATTATATATTTAATACATGAAATTTTAATTAAATGGTCGATAAATAAAACAAATGAATTATAAGTATATTATTTTACTTAGCTAATATATATTTATAATGATGTATTGTTGCTGTTGAGTGAGTCATGTTAGTCATGTTATTATTATTTTTGGGCTTATCTTCATTTGTATAAACATATTGATTATATATTCTAAATAAGATACAATAAGAACGATTAGGCTTGGCGTTTCGACGTTAGAGCTGAAGAGGCATTGCTGAAATACCAGCTTTGTTTAGTGTGGTCGATGATGGGTTCATTTGATCGCGCTTCTCGTTCCTCGCCACATCAAACTTCCTGAGATGCGGCTCGGCCAAATCGGTTGCGGAAGGTAAAATCCGCCGATTCAAAGTGCTGAGCTGCTGTCAAGGATCGGTATGGCTAAGGGCATGCCATCAACGAGCCTTCAGGATTGGAAAGCGGCAACCGCTCCATTGCTTCCTTAGAAACGCAGATGGTACGACGCAGGTGGATTCCCGTATAGATCGGCTTGCACGAAGCAGCCGCGTTACGCCCCTGGATGCTTGTACCCGAGTCGTTGGTTGCCTTGGCTGCGGAGGTGCGCCTAACGTACATAGGTGTATCTAAAACTAATGATCATTCGCGTGAACTTACAGTTCCTGTACAGAAGACCGAACTAGTATAAACGAAAGTTAAGTGAGTGGGATATATAAGTATATTTATGAACTATTTAATATATTTTATTCAATCACTTTAGAGGACAAATAAATTCTTCAGGACCAACAAATCTGATTACGCGCTCTATTGGGTCGAACATATGAGTGTACGCGTTCAAATCGGTGAAATGTGTGTAGCTCAACTGATATGAAGCATACTTAATAACAGAGTTCATGTGACTAACAACTTCGTCTTGGAGTTGATCGAGATTTATCACCGCCTCTTAGGATACAACTTCAACTTCATATTTCTCAAATGTGAAGAATACATAGCACCTTTCAATGTTGACATCATTTTCATGTTACAACTTCGCAATCAATCTCAACTTGACTTCTGAATTATTGGCAAGCACATTGATACTGAACACACCTGCTGCGTTCATGAACTTTATCGTTGGTGGTTCAAGAACCTGGTAGGTAGGACCGGAGTATGTGTTGTTGTACTTGTGGAAGGTATAGAAGGCGTTATTGATGGCGGCTTCGTGGATGGCGATCTGGAAGTCGTTGTTGAACTTGTTGAGCGTGAAGGGGTTCAGCTTCTGTGGAGTCACGAAGTCGTCCTTCAGGTTGTTCCTGCTGTAGACGTAGCCGGATATTCGAAGGGCCACGTAACCCGCGCTGCTGGTAAATACTCCTGAAGTATATCTTTCGTCTTTGATGATGTCTGGGTAGCCGTGGAACTCCACTATTCTGCGGTTGTCCTCGAACACGTTGTTGATCAGGTCGATGAAACCCTTGAGGAGCACGTTTGTTAATGTTCCCATGAGCTCGTCTTCTATTTCTGATAATACAAGATTTATAATGGACTAGAAGAGCCATGAATCTCCTCCATCTAATTAAACCTGTAGTGACTCGTAGTCAATTGATGCTCGTACGAATCCGATTATCATGTGGCCTGGGCACTGGTCAACGTCTGCTGTAGAATTAACTACTCCTATCATCTCACCATTGGTGACCATGATCTTACCTGAACCAAAGTCGTTTATATAGGGGTAAGATTACTATTACAGTCTCCATTAAAACTTTATCACCAGTGAACAGTTCAAGACGCTCATTTAGCTTTGTTGCCCGTCATTGAGATCAAATTAAATATCAGGAACCTGCAGATCCACTATTTTTATGTCAGAAAGAGTGAAATCAACTTATGAAACGCCAACATCAAATGATAAATGTTGGTCTGGAATTATAATATCCATAACAGCACCAAAACCATCTTTTATACCACATAGCATGTATTTAGACGCACCTCTTCTGGTTGCTGTTGTAGTCTGAGCTGTATCTTATGGACCTAGTATTTTTGAGTAACCCAACTCGCAGTTTCTTTGCTCGGCTAAAATAATGAGTAACATTTGGAGTAGTGGAAACTACTTCTAATAGTTATTAGAAAATATACATAAATATACAAATAAGTAAATTTCAAATCACAATCATACACACAATCTATAAAATTATTAAAGACTTAGTATCATAGTCGATATAATATACTGTGTAATATTAACATGTGTTCAGTATTTCAGTTATATTAAAATTAAAATGTTTTCAAATTACATGTATTAATTTACTATTAATGTTAGATTACTAATTAAAATTAACAAATATTAATAACGTTGCACTTATTTTTATTCCACATCAAAAATAAAAACATCAGAACGCAACAAATATCACTTAAACAAACTAATATCAATATATTTATGATACTTTTAGTTGATTAAAGTTTATTAAATAATCTAAGATACTACTGAAGTTAAAGGATACTAAATATAATTAATAATTTTAATTAAGATCCTCGTTATCAGTAATTATTCTTTCTGTTTTGAAAGGAAAGATGAGATCAGAGAAATAACGTATTTAATGACGTTTAATTGAAGATGTTATTTACTGTGTGGTGGATTTGCAAATTTGTTTGCTGCTATCAAAAAATAGAATCAATTAATAAAACGGCAAATAGTATCTACAATCATCAATAAATCGATAACCGTCGACAGTGAATCTGGAGCCAAAAAATTTGATGTGGATTTTGGAACTTTTCGGAAGAAAAAATAGAGGTGTGTAAGTGATAGTATGTACTGATATTTCATATGTCATCTAATCTATTTCTAAAATATTCCGCTCGAATCCCTGTCCGGGCGCAATCCACCTCATAAATGGCCAACTTGGAACTTATCTCAGAAACTAGCTAAAGACACGCGGATTTCACCAAACTCAATGATTATTGACGTATTTCTTATCCTAGCACATAAACATAGTATATTATAATACAAATAGTAATATTTAAAACATTAAAAACATTATTAGCTGTTGACAATATATATAATATAATCTGCTATTATATAAGCTACTTAATTACTATATTTATATTATTTACATTTTATAGTGGTACAAGAGACGTTTTATTTTTTGACCAAGTCTCTAAAATTAACTAAAATGAAGGAAAATCCTCTCAAAATATATGAGATCGGATTTCCTTTTTAAAAAACCCATTTAAACAGCCATTGTCGACGGTCGTATAAATCGTGTTCTTGGATTATCAAATAAAATGATGATATTCTATATTTAAAGATTTTATAATTATAGATGATTAATTTATATAATTATTTTAATATTATTAATAATATTCGCACCAAATGCTTATAATATAGTATTCAATTTTAATATGCTTCGACTCAGATAATATATTATATGGAGATAAATTTCTTAAATAATTTAGTTTAACGATCAATGGTTCTGATTTAAATTGTTAACAATACGATGGAGAATAATTATCATTTACTATATAGTTTTAAAATTCGCCGACAGACATTGTAGTAGCGTCAACAATAATATTTAAAGCTAAAATTTAAAATTTTGTGATATTTCAATTGTCTACTCAGGATTACAATAAAATATTGTCTAAACTTACAGCAAACTATTCTATTCAGACTAGTAGTTAAAAAATTAACAAAACTATTAAAATTATAACGCATGTGAACTTTTAAAATAAAAAATGTTGGGATAATGTGTATTTTTCCGTTGATTATGATTGGGCATTTAATATTTCCGTCAATCCTCTAAATTGTGTGATTTCCTCATAAATTGCAGTATTTTTAGAATATTATAATCAATCATGGTTGTAAATTCCAATAATTCCTACGAATGTACCCAGTAATCAAAATTACAATGGATATAGCAACAATTCATATCTATTTTCTTAAGTCAAATATTTTAATACGAGTTCATAATAGGACATTTAAAATTCTGACTAAATTAAAAACTTTGTTAATTTCTTTAAAACTAAAATGAATACTAAGTTGAGACTCAAAATTTCTGAGATTGATCCATTATTGAAGGTAAAAATTACATTTGTGGTAAATATTTCTGTTTTGAGTAATTATTTAAGCGTTTAGTGTGTCTCGTAATAACCTCATTTAAATATGGAATCGACATATTCATATGCAATTTTATCTTCAAAAAACATCGTGAACTGTTTTCAACAGAATTCAGCAGCAACAAAGTTCAAGGCGATTTATTCAATTTATGACGAAAATGGTAATTTTGTTGTGCAGTCTTCGTACAGCACCGAGCTTTAGAAGATGCGGTAGCGCCTTGGTATTCCATTTTACTACGATTTTATAAATATAAATCAAAGTCATGAGTACTCGTACAAGATGATGCTTTAATCACTTGATTCCAAAAACACACTGCTAAACGCAATCTTTTTCACCGGAACTGCCTTCAAATCTTGCTACAGAGACTTCGTGACTGAGTTTCACGATTCAAAAGTGTGCCTCAAAATTTTGCTGAACGATAACTCAATTTGTAAATAATTAATTATTACGAATTTGACTGGAATTTACACTGGAAAGCTGGACCCGAATGCATCCGACCCTTCTCAGCGCCAAACCTTCTACTGGTTCAACGTGAACGAGAAAGTAACCGATGACTGGTTCAAAACACACCAACAGGTTTGCTTCACCGATAAGCAAGACACTGGAGAGTACCAAGGGTCTAGAGTAGCTGGGTCGTTCAGGAAGAGATTACAAATGCTCTCTGATGGAATTAACAAAGGAATTCCACAAACGGTTGCATTACAAACGAGCTATGAACAGCACTACTGTCAGAAGTTCGCGAACTCGCTAAGGGGAACCGTGATGTTGTGGGCAAGCGTTGCAATTAGTGCCTTCGGAATTGTTTTTGTTGGGATTATTGTATTAGTAGCGAAAAATATGAGAAATTGATTTTAGTTGTTGATATAATTATTAATATATAAACTAAACTCTATGATATATATTCTTTCAAAATTATATATTAGCTTTTAATATATAAAATAGCGCCATCCACAAAGCGCTTCAATTAAAAATATTATATATTTAATATTGTAAAAGTTACATTTTCCCATATATTTTATTCTAAATAATAAAATATATCATGTAACTCAATACTTTTAGGTGAAGTGAGATAAACAAACATTAATATAATTTTAACATGTAACGTCCTATTTCAATTTAAACAAACACCACTCCCAATCATATATATGAAGAACTAAGATGCTGATGTATCCCCCGCGCTATCTAATGATGCGCTAGCTTAAATCCCGAAGAAAATATCATTACACTCATAATTACCTGCATTTAAAGATGTTCCAGCTAACCAGAAAACAATTCTATTCATCTCTAAACTCCGTCAATGTAATAAACTTGTGAGAATTGATGATTAAGAATTGCGTAAATTGAAACATTTGGTATTGTACCAGCTGCTAGAATATATAAACACGTAGAACAATGCTTTTCCGCTTGACGCCATTCCTGATTTCTTTAATACAGTTGCGATTAACATCTTTAGACAGGCTCCTAAACCGCAAGCAGAAGACGAGGATGTTTACGATCCAGAAGAAGACGAGCCATTGGTTGATGCCAATTGGTATCACTTGTAATTCGTGTATGAAATGCTGCTTAGATTTGTCTATTCAGCGCAAACGCAGTAAGTTGATTATCAGAAAGCGGTCAAGAGGTTCATTGACTGCGATTTCGTGGTAAAACTCATGCAGCTGTTCAACCAGTCCGATCCGCGTGAACGCGACTACGTGAAGACCATTCTGCACAGAGTGTACGCGAACATCATGTCACTGAGGGCCTTTGTAAGACTCACACTGAAATCCGAGCTCCAGTCCTATTTCTCAGGAGCCCAACAGCACTCAGGAATATGCGACGTTTTGGAGGTTCTCGGCTCAATTATTAACGGATACGCCGTTCCCCTCAAGCCAGAACACACCCAGTTTTTGAGCCAGTGCCTGGTTCCTCTGCACCGAGTTCAGTTCATCAAGCACATCTTACCCCAGCTTTCGTACTGCGTCTCCAAGTTCATTGAGAAGGAGCCGAGTTTATCCGGTTACATCATCAATCAGATTTTGGGCTTCTACCCGAGACTCAACTCGCACAAAGAAGTCAGTTTGCTTACAGAAGTTGAAGAACTACTCGAGCTCGTTCCACCAGAGCAGATGATCATCAAAAACTTCCAATAAATGGCCGAATTCGGAATCGAAATTAATCACTCACTGCAAATTTACAAGCAACTTTTCGACACCGTTGCCCAAGCCATGTGCTCACTCCACTTTTAAGTTGCTGAAAAATCAATTAACATGATCAGCAACCAAAAATTCCTGCTACACATACAAAATGCTTACACTAACTTCCTCGAGATATTCGGTGAAAGACAACAAACAATTTACGAAGATGTTGAAGCCAAAATCTACGACAGCCCCAAAAACACCAACTTTGCCAGTGAAATGCTAAAGCAGTCGTATAACCCTATCTCCATTTTAGGAAAAGCGCTGAAAGCAAATAGCGCTCACTGGAACAGCAACATTCGTTTCTTGGCTGAATAATCTCTGAAACAACTCAATACCCTCAATCAACGAGAGGTTCAGCTCATAGATCAAAAGATTCTTTCAGATTGCATTTTAAGAGAGTACAAGCGTTAATCAAGAGATGCCTACTAAGTTATTCTTGCTCAAAAAGCACTTGAAAACGCTAAACAATTTGGCACGTACTTCAAATTGCAAGCCACAAAGGAAAACATCAACTATGTTCCAGGGTATCAGCCAGAAATTGTTATGACTGATAAGGTTCTTTCTTCATCTGTTCCAGAAGATCCATTATTCTGCAGAACTGAAGAAATGTCTCTCAAGTACTTGAATATCAGCCCAGAATTCTTAATTGGTGCGATTGAAGGCGTTATGCAAGAATATCCAGCCACTCCTGGCTCACCTCAATTAACATCTGGAGTTGAAGAAACGGAAGCTGATAAGTGCTTCAAACGTGGTATTGACTTAATGAACGATGACACTTTGTCCAACATATGCCAAAAAACGTACAAGAACCTGGTCAGCTCAACTGCTGTTACCCTCAACGAAACTGAATTCATAGGCCAGAAAACAGCTTTAATTCAACCACAAATGCCCACCAAGAGACTTGCAAACAGAAGAGCCAGCGCCGGTGTAGTCATGAACATGGGTATCAGAAGAAAATCAGTGGTCCCACTGAACGCAAGCGCTTTGTAAGCAAAATAGGAATTAGACGGTTTCGAGAAACACAAAATTGGCAAAGAATGAGTGAAATAAACAAATTAATAAATTACACTGTGTATTCATTTTGAATACATTAATATTTTATCAAATGATAGATATACATAAGTCTTTTTAATTATACTCCTACTGCAATTTAAGATATATAATTCACAATTCAATTCAAAAAATTCTAAAAATACACATACTCTCACAACACTGTGTATTAATAGAATTATATCGTCATTGTTAATTATATACTAAACTATGAAGTATTTAATTTTCCGCATCATTAATACATGATTACAACAATCGATAGCCTTGCGAATATTGCAAATATTCAAGTAAACCCTCCTAAGTCCGCCGGATTACAATAGTAATCTGGGCTACCACCAATTCGGTCAATTAAGAGTCCATAAAAAATTCAGATGTCTTAGTCTTGTGTTTATTCAAACATCGTGAACACGAACAGATCATTTCCTCCGGTTAATCCATTTAGGAAAACTTCTAACAAGCTCAGCTCTTCGTTCTCGATTGATTCCGAGTCCGGAGCCGAGATGACGCAACTATTCGACGAACTTAACGAAAAGAGATTGTAGCCCCTTGAAAAGCAGATCTCTGACGAGGAAAAGATTAGAAAGCTTCAACTAAGAGAATAAGCGATGCAGGAGCTCCACGAAAAGCACCTTGAGGCCAAAAAGTAACAAGAAATTTAAAAGCAAATTGAACTGAAAGAAAAAATGGAGCGGGAGCGAATCATTTACGAACTCGCGAATTAAAGAACACAAGAGATCCGAATGCAACAAAAGCAGAAACAACAACTTGAAACCGAATTAAAAATCAAATAAGAAAACGAATTGGAACTTAAAAGAATTCAAATTGAACAACAACACGAAATGAAAATAAAACAATAATAAGAAGAACGACAAAAACACAAAATTCAAGAACAACTCAAAATATAACAAAAACAAAAAGAAGAAGAAGAACATCTTAAACAAATTAACGAAGAAAACCAAATCAGAATCATATAACAGGCAGAAATGAAGAGAAAACGAGAAGAAGAAAGCGAACGCCAAAAACTGCTTCAACAAGAACAGTACCGCCTCCAGAACGAAGAGAGGAAGAGGAAGCTGGAGAAACTCAGACTCGAAGAAGAACAGAAACAGCAGGAAGAACTCGAGCGCAAGAGACAGCACGAGGCCATGATCCAGATGGAACGAGACAAGATCGCGCAGGAGCTCCAGGTCTGGCTCGAGAAACAAAAACAACTCAAAGTGATCTACAAGAACGTGGACGAAGAGAGACTCGCCGTTGCCCAGAAAACCGCCGAGATCACCGCCCAGCGCAAGAGGCAACAAGAGCTCGAGAAACAGCTCCAGGAAGAAGAACGCCAGCGCCTCGTCCAGCAATAACTTGAAGAAGAAGAGAAAGCCAGACAAGAACTCCTCGCCGAGAAAGAAAGGGCAGAACGCGAGAAGAGAGAACACCAGGAAAGCGTCCTGCTCCAGAGCACCGAGAACGAAGGCTTCGTGAAGCTGCTGGAAGACGTGGCCCTCATCAAAGACGAGGTGAACAGAGAAGTCGCAGAGTTCGAGGCCGCCAAGCTGCAGGCAGACGAGTTCGGCCGCTTCCACGTCGTGAACCTGGCCCTCATCATCCCGCCTCCGCCAATCGCCCAGCTGGAGTCCGTGCCCGAGTTCGAGTCGGTGCGCGAGAAGATGAAGGCCTGGATCGGAAAGCTCCACGGCATGTTCGAGGCCTTCTCCCGCCAGCAGCTCCAGCTCTGCAACAGCAGAATGCAGTCCATCGACCTCGTGCTCAGGCTGCTGGTGAAGATGAAGCAGCTGGTGCTGCTGACGGCCTGCGTCGGGGACGTGCTGTACTTCGACCGGAAGTTCGCCTACCTGGTCGACTGTCAGTACCTGATGGTGGAGCAGCAGACCGACCAGCAGATCCTCAAGCGCGTGCGACAGCAGTACAAAGAAGAGTGCGGGCAGCGCCTCAAGGAGCTGAAGCAGCAGTTCAAGCAGAACAGCAAGAACGAGCAGGCGCTTCCGGCCATCCAGAAGGCGATCGCCGTGAACCAGGCCCTGCAGATGGAGATGCGCAACGTGAAAGACGTCTTGCAGCTGGAAATGATCGTAAACAAGTACAAGCCGCAGCTAAAGTGAATATATATATATATATATATATATATATATAGGTAATATATATAGGTAATATAGGTAATATATATATATATATATTGAAAATTATATTTCTTATTATATTGTAAATCGATCAAGTCAGAATCTGTTGACTTGTTTTGTTTATTTTAAATTTTGCATTTTTTGAAGAAGCACAAGGTGAATGTACTTACCTGAAAACAACAGACATCAAATATTAGTATATGTTAGAAGTATACAATATAAGTATATGAACATATTTTAGTTTATAATATTAATTCTATTTAAATTTTGTTATTAAGATAATAATTATAAACAAATTATATATTAAGTTTATATCTAATTGAAATAATTTGAACAAAGAAAGCAATTTGTTAATTTCAAAATTTGTTGAACGGAAATTGATATTTATTAAGATATTCACTAAGATTAACATTCCCACACTCCACTATATCTATATAACTTATTATGGCCGATAATGATGATTTTATACATACTTCAAATAATTCATACTAATAATCTTCATCATAATTGAATAACTCGTTTGATTAATAACAATATAAAGTAACTACTTCATTATACAGTCCATAACTAACTCTTAAAACAAGAATGCAAATTAACCCATTTTTAAAGGAACAAATTGTAAATTAACACATTTAGGAATCAAAAGAAAAAGAAGTTGGCATTATGTAAGTTTATTCTGAAATGTTCGAAACGCGCAAACCTACAAAAGTACAGATTTCTGATGGTGATAAAATTAGAAAACTAATCGAACGGAATTAATCTATGTAATAAGTTAAAGAACAAAGAATAATGTAATTATAATAACTAAAAATTTAGAAATAGTTACGATTATAAGAAATTGAAAAAGCTGAATTTGTAATATATGATCGAGCAAATAAGCGTTTTTAAGAATTAAAGTATCAAAAATAACACATGTAAGAAATATAGAGACAGTAAATACAATAGTAATAAACTGCACTGAAACAAGCCGAACTGTAGAATAAACAGAAATACGAAAGCAAAATAGTATAATTCAAACTGCTTCGGCGTGAAGCATTACTGCAATAAGAACTTCTTCGCAAGCAAGAAGCTGTATCTGAAGAAGAGCGCAAGAAACAGATGTACGAAGAAAACCAAATCAGAATCCAATAACAGGCAGAAATGAAGAGAAAACGAGAAGAAGAGAGCGAACGCCAAAAACTGCTTCAACAAGAACAGTACCGCCTCCAGAACGAAGAGAGGAAGAGGAAGCTGGAGAAACTCAGACTCGAAGAAGAACAGAAGCAGCAGGAAGAGCTCGAGCGCAAGAGACAGCACGAGGCCATGATCCAGATGGAACGAGACAAGATCGCGCAGGAGCTCCAGGTCTGGCTCGAGAAACAAAAACAACTCAAAGTGATCTACAAGAACGTGGACGAAGAGAGACTCGCCGTTGCCCAGAAAACCGCCGAGATCACCGCCCAGCGCAAGAGGCAACAAGAGCTCGAGAAACAGCTCCAGGAAGAAGAACGCCAGCGCCTCGTCCAGCAACAACTTGAAGAAGAAGAGAGAGCCAGACAAGAACTCCTCGCCGAGAAAGAAAAGGCAGAGCGCGAGAAGAGAGAACACCAGGAAAGCGTCTTGCTCCAGAGCACCGAGAACGAAGGCTTCGTGAAGCTGCTGGAAGACGTGGCCCTCATCAAAGACGAGGTGAACAGAGAAGTCGCAGAGTTCGAGGCCGCCAAGCTGCAGGCAGACGAGTTCGGCCGCTTCCACGTCGTGAACCTGGCCCTCATCATCCCGCCTCCGCCAATCGCCCAGCTGGAGTCCGTGCCCGAGTTCGAGTCGGTGCGCGAGAAGATGAAGGCCTGGATCGGAAAACTCCACGGCATGTTCGAGGCCTTCTCCCGCCAGCAGCTCCAGCTCTGCAACAGCAGAATGCAGTCCATCGACCTCGTGCTCAGGCTGCTGGTGAAGATGAAGCAGCTGGTGCTGCTGACGGCCTGCGTCGGGGATGTGCTGTACTTCGACCAGAAGTTCGCCTACCTGGTCGACTGTCAGTACCTGATGGTGGAGCAGCAGACCGACCAGCAGATCCTCAAGCGCGTGCGACAGCAGTACAAAGAAGAGTGCGGGCAGCGCCTCAAGGAGCTGAAGCAGCAGTTCAAGCAGAACAGCAAGAACGAGCAGGCGCTTCCGGCCATCCAGAAGGCGATCGCCGTGAACCAGGCCCTGCAGATGGAGATGCGCAACGTGAAAGACGTCTTGCAGCTGGAAATGATCGTAAACAAGTACAAGCCGTAGCTAAAGTGAAAATGTAAATATAGAATCTTTTGTTTAACATCTAATATATAGTTCTGAAGTATAAATAGTTATGTTAATTTATTTATATATTAATATAATACGATGCAATCTATATATCTTGTACTCAAGTTGTTGGTGAAGTTGAAGCACCTTGTCTTGCTAATAGTTTCATAGAAAATATAATTATCTAATTAATGATTGTTTAGTAATCTGTTAATTACAATATACTCAACAACTTATCTATACACACGGAACTGTAATAATATATAATTTACTTAACTACATAAACTATTATAGTCTTCACTCAGCATCAGAAATCCTTATTTCAATATATACATACATATATATATCACTTCCTTGAGACGGCACAAACGAACGACTGTGAGATAATTTCAAAAGAATTGAAACATAGGCTCTCGCACGCCAGTGTTTCCACTTTCAAAACGGGCTCAACCCGTCATTTATGCACACTCAGTAAAGACCCAGCAGGGCCCTCACTGAGTCGTTAGCGGACCAGTTTTACCTGATTCGCTAACTTTAAGTTAATTTTTTAACAATAGACGACCGAAGCGATTTTTCGGGAGAAATATTTGTTTCAGAATGACTTAGTATTTTAATATCATATAAAACTATGTCTGTCTAGTATTTTATGCGGAACCATATTCCACTTCAAATGACAATGAAAGAAGATATTCAATGATTTTTGATATGCGACAGAAAAACAGGTATGAGCCACCTTGTCTTACGAGAAACACCAAAACTAACCTATCCGAGGGAATAAAGTTTATAAAAGTTCCATGGCCTCAAACTAAGCTCGAGACAAAATTCAAATTTTGCTGCTTGTTATTATTCAACTTAGCTAAAACTGAAAATCTAGAATATTTATATCATAAGATACTGGTTTTCCACCTGACCCAGACTAGTTAAAGAAATTAAAGAATATATTAACTATTTAGTACAAGAGGGAATAAATAATTTTGTTAAACTACAATAAGTGGTATATTCGCTTACTAATTTAGAAAGGAATAACATTCTTGATTTAAAGCCACTTCTTCGTTTTATTATGTAAGATAGCAAAAACGTCTAATCTAAAATATTTAATTGAAACTACTATAATAATAAATTGAACGGTACTAGTTATCAATATAATAATAAGCGTAGATAAAGTTTTTAATTAAGTCTACTACTCAAGTTAGAAAAACTCATTATTGATAATTTGTTCTGCTTGATATAATAGTAATACTTAAAGTAGTTTATTGTAATCTTAGAACTACAACTAATACACAATTACAATATAAGACTGACCTCGAAATTAATCTCAAGGATCCCGTAAAAGTAAACTTTAAATTTATGTTAACTAGACTAATTCAATTAATATCTAGTGCTGATGTTATTATAATTAATATTAACTAACAAGTTGTATTATGTCAGATTCAAGGTTGAATTTATAATAACTGGTGAATATCGATCCTTAATTATAACAAGTAAATTTGAGTTCAAATGTAAAGTTGAACTTATAAAGTGGGGTATAATTAGTAGCACTATATATGATAATTTAACTGACGGGTATTAATATAGCTACTTGAAAACTTACTTCTAGAAAGATGAATAATTTAGTTCAACAATAAATTTGATGTGGAATTAATCTTCGATAATTGTAATATAATAGCTTGGACTAGTAATAATATTGGTTAATTCTCTTGGGTTAATTGTGCTCAATGATTTACAATGTAGTAAAAATACAGAAAATCTGTGTATAGATGTACATAAATAGTAAATATTATTTTCCTTAATTTTGGTAATATTATATAGGCTTCACTTAGTAATATAGATATGATATTGAATCTTCTTGATATTGCGTATTAGTGGAGTTATTGTAGTAATATTGAACTCTAATTTTGAGTTTTATACAGGCATTACAGATAGTTGAAGCTAAACCATTAGTATTTTGTCATTAACTAACAAGCATACAATAATTTATTAAAATATTAAATACATCTCACAAATACTACAAATTCTTCGTTGTTAAAAAATATGTTTTAAAATATCTTCAGTTAAGATAAAGTGACCAAAAATGCAAATATATTTCTTCAATTCATGTATAGTTGTTACTGTAAGTACTAGTCCAGAGAACATTCTATTTAGATAAATAACTAAAAAATTACTGTATCTTGAGTAGTGTGAAAATATAAGAAAAAAGTCGATGGAAAAAATACTAGTGAAAATATACTTATATATGTAGTTTTAATATAATTCAAATCCAAGACAATTTTTGTCCAGGATGGGGACGCTCGGTCGTCTATTGTTAAATAGAGGAACATGATTAAAGAAGTAATAAATAAGCAAAATAAAACAAAATATTTTTCACGATTCCACTCACTTTTGATCGCCATCCCGATCTAAAATACTATTTAGTATGAAAATTAATAGATTGATAATAGGACTTTTACTGGGACTTTCAAATTCAGTCCACGTAAATTCCATACACAAATAGATATGAGTAATTACTTAGTCTACAAGCTAAATTCAAACTGTTAAATAGTTATGTGAATTATTATGTAGAAGCTATAAGAACATAGGACCTCATCGTGTTATTATATTCTTAATTATCTCATAAATAATAAGTTAACTATATTATATAGACTTTCTATAAGTTTTAAAACATAAATTATGGACATATTTATGATGCTTTACACTTTATCATTATATCAAATTAAAGTAGAAATGCACAAAATATTCTATATTGGTGAATTCTAACTAAATTAATGTTAATTCCAGGGTTTATAAATTTATACTAACTTGTATAAGATTACTTTATGAAATTGAGCTGTAATACAATTGATAAGTTAAATATTAAAACATAAATTATTATGATGTAGTCTATAATAAATATTAAATTTTTGTTTGATCAAGTTTGAAAGCAATAATATATATTTTAAGACTGTAGTGAACATATATTACTTATAACACTTATTATGTTATGTTCTAAAAATGTAACAAACACTACTTAATAAGTATAAATATATTTTATATGTTAACTAATCGGTAAAGTTGCAATCACTATTTAAATCTTATCAACAACCATAAATATTGTTAATAGTTGTTAAATTAAGACAATTATTCTACAGAACATTGTTAATTAAGTTACTTTCTGAGTATGATCCAGTTATTACTATTGTATTATATTGATAATTCTACCCAAGTATCATACCAACAAAAGACGGACAGTTCAACTGTGAGAATGTTACATAGGAATTTTATATTTTTATGTATGTACTATCGGCATAACCAACAAAACCAGCTAATGAGTTAATTTTGGTATTAAATACACAATATTATACTGAAGAATTACTAATATACAATTACGATTATTTGTTAATATCTCCTATAACTCCTCCAGAATATGCATGGGACGTAAAACTATTATTTATAACTTGACTATTTGATATGTTTAAAACATTAGCTTAAAGTGACCAGGAGACTCCAAAAAATCCACCGCTAAATGAACTATAACTTATATTTCCATTTTATACAGTAGTATTTATGATAATACAGTTCAATGAATTTTATCCAACTAACAGTGAAATATATAATGATGATATATTATTTAATGTATTTTAATTAGTAGTTATACTCGAAATTACATTTGTAAATACTGATTGCAAACACAATGGAGTCAAATATCCAACAACACCTAAGTTTGTGAACTTATTGCCATTTATATTAAATATCACATCAGAGTCTAAAAATTAAATCTTTCCATCTATCTATCCGAATAATCCAAAATTATCAAATGAAGAATAACTATTTAAAATCTAAGAAAAACAGAGACGACTAATAGTGACATTACAAGACTATTATGTTGAAACCCCAATTATTATACCAGAAATTTTTGTAAAATTGGTATTGAATATAAGTTTAGAACGAATACTAACTTATTACACTAATATACTACTGTCTATAATTTTTGTTATAAATCCGCCAAATTAGAAACTACTAGAATCTGTGGAAACAATATCTGTAAGGACTTATGCATTCATAACAACTGATATATTTATTAATGAAATATTACAACTATATACTGATGTGAACAACAATGATGATTAGTTTCCAATTGTAAATTAAGTAGGTAAAACTGATACATTGCTTATAGAGATGCTGCCTGAAGAACTCGTTAATGAGATTAATGCAACGCATCCTGTGCTTACGTAAACTCCAAGAATCTAATAATTTTATAGGAATAATATCCCATTTATCGTACCAATCAGGGTAATGTTTCCAAAAGATGGTTTGAAAGTGATGTTTAAATATAAATTTGTGATATTGTAATATTAAGCAGATGGTGATATCAAATGTAATTATAACGCTGGCTATACGATTAAATTACCGTTTTAAGAAAGTATACTCATTTGATTAATAGAAATTTAATTTTAGTTTGTTAAAATTGAGCCAACACAACTATTTTATGTACCAATCTGGATTTTAATACAGTTATAATTCGTTTATAATTTGAATAGTGGATAATCAGCTGTATATGCGTTGTCAGAAATATTTATATATGCATTTTTTATATCTAACTAGGTTGTAAATGCAAAACTATTACTAAAATTATAATATGATATTTAGTGAGTTATTTCAGTGATGTCGAAACTAGTAATAATTATTGTTTTATTACACAAAATTAATGTGTCATTGAGTTTATATATAGTGTTTGTGATTGAATTATTTTATTGTTCGATTAACTAATAATTTATTGCTTTAAATTAATTTTATAACTATTATAATAGTTCAGATAATGCATTAATTTTATTATTTAAATATGTTGAATTCTAAACTATTAGATCTAATAGTTATATTTAATTACTGTTTACATTACTGTTAATAACTTATTATTCCTCCTTTATGGTTTGTATTTTATATTCCAAATTATTCATTCTATTATCAAAATAATTCGAACTATTTTCAATAAATTATTACATAACATTGTCTAATTCGTGAATAGAAGAATTTAGCGCAATTATATTATTTTCCGATTATATTTTCATCATGGTTAGTTTATTTGTTAAATTTTATATATTATTTTCGTTATTTTGAGATGAAATAACTAGCATTTCGTTTTAGGTTAAAAGATTTGTTAATACTTAAACAATTTATATACATTCAGTTGTGTTTAACATAAATCCATTTACACAAACACATTTATTATTTATAAACTCAAATGGGTAGATGCACTACAAACTATTTTGTACAACAACACTATTTTCCAAACTTTATAAACATAATCCATATACAACATATTACGATCCACAAATATCACATGAATCTATTATATTTTGATTTAATGATTATATTATGCTAAGAAATCCATTTTGTTTTGTTTAATTTATACAAACTTAAAATTGTTTAATATCTAGTGTTGTATCAATTTCAACAATACTGGAAATATATCCATTACTTTAGCTATTTTAAAAATTCGTTCCAATTAACTCACTGTTGTAGATATTAAATACAATTAATGATTAATTTATTATGTTCACAATTCCTGAAGATTGAGTACTATTTATTCTATATTGAACTTATGTAAATTATATACTAAGAATTTATTAAGAATATATTATTAGTGCTGATATTTATATACCAGATGCTACAAAAACAAATATTGAACTATCTAATTTAATATCACATTTAATACATAATAAAGAGCCAGTAATCACGCTAAATGTCAATGTTACGTTAATTTACGATTCTTAAATATATTGGTTATTTTGGTTCATTCCAAATAAAGCAAAACTATTGATGTTAATGTTTTAAAATATTGATATATCTATTTGTATTTGTTATACTTCTTCTGTGTATAAAAATATATGACTAGATTGCTACGTTAGATAAATATTATTATCAATTTTGATATTCGATAATTACTTATATTTTTTACAATAACTGTATATATTATTATTTAATACTATACTGTTGGAACATATTGACTCTGCAGTATTTATTGATTTAAATAATGTTATAATAGAACATATCATTTATAATAAAATATAATAAATATACCTATGTATAACTAAAATATATTGAATTATTAAATTGAAAAATATATTCCGCTCCAACTCATAAGTACACCTAATATTAAATAGAGAAGAAATAATAAAGAATTTGAAACAATAAGTAAAATTTGATTAATATAGGGATGATTAATTGTAACAATGTGTGAAAAGCTAGATTTATTAAGCAAAACAACGCTTTAAAGTTGAAAATTCAATAACGAGAAAATAAAGGAAAAATAGATTTTAAATAGAGTTTTTATACTACAAATTCACATAAATCCGCTTCCGCAAGATAAGAGTAAATAATGTGGTCTCGATATATTTCCAGTATTGTTGAAATTGATACAACACTAGATATTAAACAATTTTAAGTTTGTATAAATTAAACAAAACAAAATGGATTTCTTAGCATAATATAATCATTAAATCAAAATATAATAGA